>WOXC01007339.1:0-51432 GCA_011680675.1 Gymnobelideus leadbeateri | reverse complement strand
GTGTCGCAGTGAATAGAGAACAGGCCCTGGACTCAGGAGGACTTGAGTTCAAATCCAGCCTCAGACCCTTAACACTTACTAGCCATGTGACCTTGGGCAAGTCACTTAACCCCAATTGTCTCTCCCAATAAAAAAGGGAAAAAATAAAAATAAAAATGAGAAAATTGATGCAAATAAATGACTCAACCAAGGTCACATATCTAATAAATGTTTGGTGAAGAATTTTACATGATGTCATACTCTTACCACTTATAGCAGCAAGCACCCCAACATCCCCAGGATGGCTGCCAACACAGGTTCTTAGATTTGGTTTTCTAAAGGAAAACAACTCAAAATGGGTTAACAAGCTTACTTTAATTTACCTAGTTCAGGGGGAAAAGGTCAGCACCCCAAATTTCAAAGTATATAGACAGAACTTACAAGAAAGAGAAACAAACAGATCAAGCAGACAGGCTTCCAAACTGTCCAACCATTATCAATATCAAAATCACAGTTACCAGATAGGGAAGCATCAACATCTGGGTTTTCAAAGCCCGGGGGCTCTCAGGGGCTGTCCAGAGTCTCATCTGGTCAAATCACACAACACTTCTCAAAGTGAGCCCCAAAGCAAAGCCTCAAATCAGGGATTATATAGTCTTCTCCTGGCTCAGAGAATGTAACCACCCTCTTGACCCACTGCCCAATCACACAGCATCTAGGTGTGGGCATTCCTGAAAACCAAGCCTCCTGCCACAGGCATCATGTGACCCCATTCAGCCTATTAGGGGGCAGAGTCTATTTTCAAATCAAGGTTCTCAGAGTCTCTTAAGCCTATCAAAGGGCCTAGGGGTAGGGAAGATCTCTAAATTTGCATTTCCATTACACCACTTCCTGACCTACAAGTCCAGAGCTCTATCCACTATACCTTGAATAGACCAAGATACACCCCCTATCCTTGGCATCTCTGTGTCTTTCTTCCTTTGGCTAATTCAATTATATATGTATATATCTATCTCTATCTCTATCTCTATCTCTATCTCTATCTCTATCTCTATCTCTATCTCTATCTCTATCTCTATCTACCTACCTATCTATCTATCTATCTATCTATCTATCTATCTATCTATTAAGAGAGAGAGAAAAGGAAAAAAAAGACTACCCTGTACAAGTAATTGTGTTGAACAGTAGAGATGCAAAACAATCCAGTTCTTGTCTTCAAGGAGGTTGAATAGGGGAATAGAGCATACATTCATTTATGTCTGATATTAGACAGAAGAACAATAAATAACACTTCCATTGCAACTTAAGGTTTGCAAAGCACCTTCAATAAGGTATTTTATTTGAGCCACACAACAACTCTGTGAGGACCATGCTATTAGCAATAATAATAGCTAGTGCTTTTATAGGATTGCAAAGGTCTTTCAAATGTTATCTTGTTTGATATGACAATATGAATAGAAAAGTGCCAAGGTGACAGTTTTGGGATATAACCACAAATGAATCCCTGATGTGAGGCTTTGTTTTGGGTCTCACTTTGAGAAGTGTTGTGTGATTTAACAAAATGAGACTCTGGGCAGCCTTTGAGAGCCCCCGGCTTTGAAAACCCAGATGTTGATGCTTCCTTCTCTGGTAAGTGTGATTTGGTATTGATGTAATGGTTGGGCAGTTTGGAAGCCTGTGTGCTTGATCCGTTTGTTTCTCTGTCTTGTAGGTATTATTATTTTCTCCATTTGACAGATGAGGAAACTCAGGCAAAAGAGTGTAAGTGATTTTCCCAAGGTCACACAACTGGTAAATGTCTGAGGATTTGAAGTCAGGTCTTCCTGACTCCACGTCAGGAATTACACTCAGCTAACTAAAACAATCACTGCAAAGGACAAATACAGCAAAAGGAATCTAAGAAATTTTGAGAAAGATCACTTCAGGTCAGTCAGTCAGCAAGCATTTATTAAGTGCTGAGTATCCCTCAGGCACTTGTCGAGAAAATGCAAATATCAGTGAAGGAGTGGTGAGCTAAGTCTCTCATGGAAGGATTTTAATGAGGAGATATTCCATTATCAGCATGGAGGACAGCCCATGTGAATGCTGTGTGTGGTGGTGGTAAAAAAGAGAATAAAGGTCAAAACTTGTGTATTGCAGTGGTGGTGGTGGGGGCAGAGGGAAGAGTGTGGAAATAAAGTGATGTGTGAAACCAGAACAGAAAGAATTTTGAAGAGGGAAATTTCATGGGAATTTGGAAGTTTATGTTGTCAGCTAGAT
The DNA here is from genome assembly GCA_011680675.1 of Gymnobelideus leadbeateri. Lineage (NCBI taxonomy): Eukaryota > Metazoa > Chordata > Mammalia > Diprotodontia > Petauridae > Gymnobelideus > Gymnobelideus leadbeateri. The sequence goes on along the minus strand of WOXC01007339.1, from coordinate 49,194 downwards.
TATTAAGAGTTTAGAAGGGGAAGACATTGGAGGAAGAAGTATGAGTGAGAAGTTAAGGAAGTTAAGAATGACTCTAGCTGGAGAGGAGGGGATAGATGGGGAAACTATTTTGGAAGCATAATTAACAGAATTGTATGTAGACATGGAGGGAGAGGGATGGGTCAAAGATCACTGGAATCCTGAGGGACTGTGGAGAATGTGTGGTTGTGCCATTAACAGAAGTAGGGAATTTGAGAGGGAGGATGGATTTAGTGGTGATGACAATGAGTTGTTTTGGAAATGCTGAATCAGAATTAGTGGTAGAGCATCCAAATGGAGATATTCAGCAGGCAATTGGTGGTGCACTACTAAAACTTTGAAGAAAGGTTATTCTTGAAAGTACAAATTTGTAGGAATTTGAGATCATCAAGTGACAGAGTATAAAATGAATAGCAAAGGGCCAAGGTGACAGTTTTGGGAGATAACCAAACTTGGAGGTGAATGGAAGAATGTGCAAAAGTGAAAGAGTCTGAAAAGAATTGACCAGGTGGTTAGGAAGGGAAAAGGCAAAAGTACGGGCAAGGGGCAAGATTTGTTTTGGCTTTGTGTCTTCAGTGACTAGCACACAATGGGATGGGATTTCCTTGTGAACTTCTGGAGAAGAAAATTCTCTCGACTAGCATAGATTAATATCTTCTCTGCAACTGAGTCACCTAGAGCCCTGAGATGTTGTAACTTTCCTAGGGTTACAACATCTCTATGTGTCACAGGCATGATTTGAGCCCATGTCTCCCTTGCTCTTGATCGTCTTGGGGTGGGGAAACTTCAGCCTTGAAGCCATGTGACTTTGGTCTTTGGATGTGACTTTTTGACTGAGTCCAACTTTTACAGAACAAATCCTTTTATTAAGGGGATTTGTTCTGTGAAGTCTGGATTCAGTCAAAGGGTTGCACTTGAGGGCCTAGAGGGCCACATGTGGCCTCGAGGATGGAGATCCCCACTTCATTGAAATGAATTAGATGAGAGATAACTTTAAAATCTCAGTCAACACGGTCAAATGCTATAAAATAGAAAGCAACACATTGATTTAATTAACAAGGGGGTCCACTTTGCAGAGCTTTTTTTATTATTCTAATGATCATAGATAGATCTGCTGATTCTACTCTTACAATTGCCTTGGTCAAAGGAGAAATAAAATGCTTTTCACTTTGTAGTGTGGTGAGTCATAAAGTGGTTTAACTGAAAAATCAATCTGTTTGTCTCCAGTGGGAGGATGTATTTCTAGTTTTTCTGCCATTATTCAAGCCCTTTTAGAAGAGCTCAGTCATGGCTGATGTCACTCACAGCCTTTTCTTCTCTGTATATATGTGGCACCCTTTGGTGCCAGTTAGAGTGGCAGATGAGCACCTTGATATAGCTCAATAATTCTTAATTAATGAACTAGTGACAATGGAGAAGAAGGCAGTAATTAGATGGGGAATGAATGGTGAAATTGATTGGATTTGGCAACTGACTGGATATTGAGTGTGTTAAGGGAAGGTGATAAGGGATTGGAAAGGACCAATATAGGAGAAAGTGACAAGGTAATCTCTAATTAGCTCTGCTTCCATACTACTCAGAAGACAACAGTAGAATAAACATTATGTGCCCACAATACTAAGAACACAAAAGAAATAGATATCCAAATTAACAGGCCACCAAATAGAGAATTTAAATAATCCAAATACAACAAACATGAAATAAACACCCATTATGTTCTGGGGATGCAAATATGAAAAAGAAAGCTAGTCTGCCTTAGCCCTCAAGGAGTTTACAATCTAATGAGAGAAGACAAAAGGGAGTTGAAAAGACAAAGGGTAGGGCACCAGAATGAAGACATGATGCTCCATGGAATCTGAACCAAGCAAGACTACTGATAAAAAGCGAAGTTCAGTCACTTCTCACTCTTGAGGACCCCATGAGGGATTTTCTTGACAGAGATATTGAAATGGTTTGCCATTTCCTTAGTGATTTTGCCCAGGGTCACTCAGCAAGTAAGGCTGGATTTGAACTCAGAAAGAGGAATGCTCTTGACATCAGACCCAACACTTTATCCACTGCTCCACCTAGCTGCCCTAGGAAGATGAAGAGTTACCTCCATTCTCAGAGAAGGAAACAGAAATAGCTCCAAAGGAACTATCCCAACAAACAAACACACACACACACACACACACACACACACACACACACACACAAATTTTGATTGAGAGGAGAATTCTATCAAACTTTTAAGGAACATTAATACTTGTGTTATACAAATTATTCTTTTAAAAAGAGAGAGAGAAAGCACTTTGTCAAACTCCTTTAATGAGACATAGCATTAAATCGTGGAAGGATAAAGCAAAGAAACAGATATATAGACCAATATCATCAATGTATAGTGACTCCAAAATGTGAAATAGAATCATAGCAAAAAGATGACAAAGCAATTTACTTAAGCATTAGGACAATAATTAATAAAAATGAATCATATTAAAAGCAATTGTTTCAGTCATGTCAGACTTTCCATGATCCAAATTGAGAATTTTCTTGGCCAAAATACTAGAGTAGTTTGTCGTTTCCTTCTCCAGCTTATTTTATAGATGAGGAAACTAAGGCAAATGGGGTTAAGTGACTTGCCCAGGATCATTCAGGTAGTATGTGTCTGATACTGGATTTGAATTCAGGTTTTTCTGATTCTAGGCCCAGTATCTTATCCATATCTTGCTTTTAAGGGCCAGAAGAGTCTACTCTATCAGAAAAGCTAGTCTCCTCACTGTAAGAGCTCTACTCTTTTATTCATGTCAAAGGCAAAGAGGTCATGAGAAATCCCTAATAGTAGACCTAGGAAACAGACAAGGTAGGCAGCTGTCTTAGATGTCAAAGTTCAAAGGAAGGAAGGGCAGTGATCATTCAACAAACATTTTTAAGCACTTTTTATATGCCAGTAACAGGGTTAGACACTAGAGATACAAAAATAAAAATCAAATGGCTCTTGCCCTCAGAAATCTCATATTCAATTGGGGGAGACAATATTATTAATACGCACATATTATGTACAAAATAAAAACTAGGTTATTGCTTTGGAGGGGGCACTAATAGCTGAGGGGGTCAGGAAAGGCTCCTTGTAGTAGGTGACAACTTGAGATGATTTTCCAAAGGAGAGATTCTTAGAGGGTGAGGTTAGGAGGGCATTCTCTCCAGGTGAGGGCAACAGCCAACACGAACCTATTGAATGGGGATGTAGAGTGTTGGGTTTGAGGAGCAGGAAGAAGCCCTGTTTACCTTTGCTGTAGAGAGAAGAAAGGGGCAAACTATATAACATGAATGATAAAAGAGATTGGAACCAGGCTGTGAAGGATTTTAAATGCCAGAGAAATTTATATTTGTTCCTAGAGGCCATAGGGAGTCAAGGGAGTTTATTGAGTAAGGGAGTGACATGTTCAGACCTCAGATTTAAGAAAATCACTTTAGTAGCTGTGTGGAATGAAAAAAAGGGTATTTTTTTCTCTTTTGGAGGACAATTGGGGTTAAGTGACTTGCCCAAGGTCACATGGCTAGAAAGTGTTAAGTGTCTGAGGCCGGATCTGAACTCAGGTCCTTCTGACTCCAGGGTCGACATTCTACTAACTGTGCCACTTAGCCACCCCAAAAGGATAAATTTTTAATGTTACCCTAGCACATACCCTCCTCATATTTGGTCTTGAGAATAGTTATCCCCATCTTAAGGTACTCTATAGGTCCATGTGCACTTAAAATGTTAGCTAATGAAGAAGCTGAGAAGTAAAGTGTTTACCTCTAATTAATTAAAGGGCCCAATTAGTTTCAAGCAAAAGCACCTAGAGAAATGCAATAGTGGAAGATGTTGGAAAAGAACATTTATTCTCCACCCCCACCAAATAAAGCTAGAACTTCTTCTTTTACAATACATACCATTGGGGAAGCTAGGTAACACAATGAATAGAGCACCGGCCCTGGAGTCAGGAGGACCTCAGTTCAACTCTGGTCTCAGACACTTAACACTTTCTAGCTGTGTGACCTTGGGCAAGTCACTTAACCCCAATTGCCCTGCTTTCACCCCTCCAAAAAGATAATACATACCATCTGTGAGGTGACTGGATACTAACAGGCTTCACACACAAGGGACGCACTAGAATAACATGTATGGCCAGGACTCATGGAAGCACATGCTTCCTCTGTTGTCTTCTGGTAAAGTCTTCCTCCTGCTCTCATGAATCATGCTTCCTGCTGGGTGGGTTGTTCCTTTGGTCTCCCATAGTGTCACATGTGCTGGACAGGTGGGCTCAGCTGAGCATTTCTCTGCAGGTCCCATAGTAGCTGGTGACTAGTGGCTGCTGGGCAAACATTCTGCTTTGGGTGTTGCTGCTCTCTATGACCTTTGGGGCTCCTCTCTTCATTGACTCTTAACTTTTGGATTCTAGAGGGGAGGACCTAGAACCTGGACCTAATAAGGACCCTCTGAGAGCCCTGCTGAACAGGCATCCCCACCCCCACCCCCACCAAAGGCCATGAAGAGAGTTGCTTAGCCAAAGTGAAGTTTCTTATTTTCCTGTTTGACTCTTCCATAGATAACTAATTTAGGGGCACTTGTCCCTAATTTCTGATGTAGATGATGTATCTATAGGACCTACTATGTGCCCAGCACTGTGTTAAGGGTCTTACTAATATTATCTTGTTTGATCCTCATGACAATCCTGGAATGTAGTGCTATTATTGTTATCGTTTGACAGTAAAGGAAACTGAGGCAGATGGCGATTAAGTGCCCAGGATCACATAGCTAGTAAGTGTCTGAGGTTGGATTTGAATTCAGGCCTTTGTGACTAACCCTAACCCTAACCCTAAATGCCCAGTACTAGGCACTACACCACACGACTGCCTCTTAGCATGTGAACGGATTTGAACCAGAATAAAAGGTAAATTAAGGAACTAAGGCCAACCTTCTCCCCCTACCTCACTCCACTCCAGCCTTTATTCTGGATCTCTGTTAATAGGGAAGTCCAAAATTTTTGGTTCTTATTCTTAGGCAGTGAAAAATCCAGCTGTCTTACTACATTGCTTTTTAAAAATGCACATATTTTTAATGATAGAAAATTCTTGGCATGAAAGTATTTATTGTGTGAAAATTCAAGGCACATGTGTTGGAGTGAAGGCTGAAATACTCCAGTATTCCATAACCCAGTCAGTGGGGAGTGAGGGCTTGATTTCCCATCCTTGTATAGGATATACAAATTCCTTGTCCTGGATCTCACTGGAGGTCTATTGATATGGATGGATTTAGTCTCCAGAAGAGACTAAAAGAATCAACAAGCTAGATAATCTAGCACAAACTTTCATTAGCTAAAATACCTAGATTTAAGAGAGTCAGAGTAATGGGTACATCTACACTGTCGTCTTAGGAAGCAACAATAGATATGAATGGAGTGGAAATTAAAAATCACAATGAGTTTTAGTTGGAAGGGATCTAAGGGCATCTAAGTCCACTTATGCCTCAAGGGAATTCCTTCTACAAGATTTCTAGCCGGCATAGATGCAACTTTTGCTTGGAGACTTCTAGACATGGGGAACTCTTATCATCCCAAGATAGCCGCTTTTGGACAGCTCTAAATCTTAGGAAGTACTGCCCACCCCCCTTAAAACCAAAATTGACCTCCTTAGGCTGAGTCTAGAGCAGGAAAGGACCCCAGAAGCCCACTGGTACAACTCCTTAATTTTACAGATGAAGAAATCAACGCCTAAAGAGGTTAAGTGGTTGCTCAAGGTTACCTAGGCAACAGGCCTCAGAGGAAGAATTTGAAATTTTGACACAGAATTCTTTCTTCTCTACCATCCATTGTTCTTAGTTCTTCCCTCTGGGGCCAAGCAGAGCAGTGTAAACTTCCTAATACACTACCACACCTGGAATGTATACATATACACATACATATACACATACACATACACATATATTTATATATACGTATACACTTACATTTAGATTGGGGGTCTTCATCTTTTTTGTGTATCATGGACCCCTTTGACAGTTGGATAAAGCCAAAGTCTGTCCAATGTCCATAGGCATTTTGTATGAATTCACAAAAGTAGGAAAACAAAGGAAAACAATTATGCTGCAGTGTAGCTGCCATTTTTCAAAAAGTTACTAGATCCCAGGTTAAGAACCCATGATCTAAAGAAGTGATGTCATTAAGCTACCGTCAGTAGGGCCTGTGCTTTGATAGATTGTTGCAGTAATTGTGCTGCTGTGTTACTATTACTGGGCCCATAACTCTCTCTTGTGAATAACAAATTCATGATATTGCAGATGTTAGGAATTCAGTGTGGGGCCATGGCTTGGAGAGAAGCAAATACATCACAGTGAGATGCACGTATCTGCTTTTAGTCTGTCTCTATCTCACTGCCTCTCTGTCTCTTTTACACACACACACACACACACACACACACACACACACACACACACACACACCTTTTGAAGAAAAATATGGTTTTTTCACATTGAAATACATTTAAAGAAGTCTATGAAATGAAAGAGGTTTGCTGTTTTTGAGGTGTTTCAGTTATATCTGATTCTCTGTGACCCCATTCGGGCTTTTCTTGGAAGTACTGGAGTGGTTTGCCATTTTCTTCTCCTGTTCATTTTATAGACAAGGAAACTGAGTTAAGTGATGTTCCTAGGGTGCCCCCGGTTAGAAAGTGTTTGAGGCCTGATTTGAGCTCCATTCTTTCTGACTTCAGGCCCAGCACTCTCTCCACTGAACCTCCTGGAGTCAGATGCCAAGGTTTTTTCCTCTGGGTCCCTAATGATATATCCAGTAATTCCTTAGTCCCCCCCCCCCCCCAAAAAAAAAGACATGGCATAAATAATGCTCAATTTTTCTATCAAAATGAAGAACTGCTAGTTGTGTTGTAAGTATTTATGTAAGTAATATTGTAGTGAAATATTTACAAAATATTCAGAAACAAATTTACTCCTCAAACTGGTGCTCTCCCCATCAAGCATAATCCATTATTATTAATTCCCTATAATATCTTTTCATTGTGTACTAAAAGTAGGAAATAAAGGATGGAACCATCCACTAAGGCATCCACAAAAGAAAAAAGAGAGAGTGAGGGTTGTAGGTGGGCGATCCTCTCCAACCCTCTTCAGGCATTACTCCTTAGCAATTGGCAACTTACTTGGATGAGAAGTCTTTTCCATTCAAACAATGCTGGGTAAAATAGGCTTTTATTCAGTTAGCCACATGCAGCATTCACACTTTCCTATCTTAAGAGAAAACTTACACAACTTGATTTAGGAATAGGTGAATATAGAATAAATATGAAATGCATTCTCTTAAGAGCAGGATAAATGCTGTTTGTACATATTTGACTTGAGGTATATGATTCCCTTAATTTATGATTAAATTGGCCTAATAAGGTTCACTTTTTGTTTGGCTCAAACCAATGTACTTCTGTGAAACAATAAACAACCAAGCTGAAAGGAACACTTAGAGAGTCTAGGGTTCTTTTATTAAATACAGTTTCTTAGGTTGGACTTAATTTTTTGGCATATCTTTTCAATCAACATATCTTTACAGATAGATTTACACACTCTAAAATAAATAAAATAAATCCTTCCCAAAGGAAAAACTAAAGAGCTGCACATCAATTAATAGAACCATTAAGGGATTTACCCTTCAGGCAAAGGCAAGGCTGAAACTGTACCTCCAAACAAAAACAAAAAGCTATTATTCTCTTTTTAAAAAAGGTAACAGAAAGCCCCACTTGTTGCAATAAATATCTTAATTAGTGCTATAATCATCACTTTCTGCTTTACATGCACTAGGCAAAAATGTCACTAATTTTTTTTTTAAAGCAATTGGGGTTAAGTAACTTGCCCAAGATTACACGGCTAGTCATTATTTATGTGTGGGTGCTCATTTTCTGAGGCCAGTTTTGATCATGGGTCATCCCAACTCTGAGGCCGGCACTCTTACTTACTGTGCCACCTAGCCGCACCCCCCCCTTTTTTAATCATTAAATTTTTAAGAGAACACCATCAAGACTGCTATCAATATTTTTCATTTGTTTTTGCACTTTACTATCAAGTTATCCAGTCTCTTTTCGTGGGTCTTAAGCTTATTTCTTTCTAATGGGTCCCCTGTCATCTTAGAAAACTGAATATTTAATTTATTTAATTGAAAAAAAAAACACCCTAGGTTTTATTTTTAAAATATTTCTTCCTCATTTTCTTCTAACGCACCCCTTACCTTGAACTTTCAAAAATATTTTAAAGAAATCTAGATTCAGGATTATAAATATGAGAGAATGTTTTAATACTACATCTGATACATGGATACATATGCATACACACACACACACACACACACACACACACACACACACACACACACACATATATATGAAGATTCTCAGGCATGGTACCAACCTCAGTATTTTTATTCACATTAAAATATCATGTAAGATTGAAGCACAAATATCAGTACAACAGAACCAAAAACAAGGCACCTGTATGATCCTGTCTGCCTCAGTTTCCTCAACTGTAGAATGAGGATTATAAGAAACTACCAAAGTTGTGAGAATCAAACGAGATAATAATTATAAAGTGCTTAATACAGTGACTGGCACATAGTAAGCATTGTGTAAATGCTAGCTATTATTATTGTTGCTATTAATCCTGACACAACATCATTGGTCAGTGAAAAACCACTGTTTATGTTAATCACTGTGTATCAAATAGATTCACTAGCTGATATTCTGGAAATGAATTTCTTTTTCTTGTTCTAATTCTAAACATTTTGTCTTTAACAGCAATAGCTTTTCAAGGGAAAATCGAAAGTTACTTCATGAATATAAAATATTTGATTAACATCTAAACTATTAACAGTGTTTTTTCCAATGTTAAAATTGAAAAAAAACCTATCAAAATATACAATATTTCATTTTCCAGGAATCCTATGAAAGTTATAAGGAGGAGCCAAGATGGCAGAGTAGAAAAAGCACATCCAAGGTGCTCTCCCCACAGATCACCTCCAAACTATGTAAAAGGGGATTCTGAAGAACTTCTGGCACCCCAGCACCCACAGAACGACACAGAGAAGCTAACCTCCCACTGAGGACAGCCCAACAGCCCTGCAGGGAGTGGCCAGCACATCACTCTGGGAGCTGAGCCCAGGCCAGCATGAGCCTTGGTTTTAGCCCCAGGGTGGCAGGGCCAGCAGCCTGCCAGAGGGACCCCAGAACACCAGCAGCTGGGGAGATTCCAGAATTATCAACACAGACATGCCTAGGACAAAGTGACAGGTTAGTGCCCTATGGACTTTCGTACCAGTATTTGGGGAACTCGTTGGCTTCCATCCCTTGGGGGCTAGAAGCTGCTCAGGAGACACACCATTTTGCAGTTTCAGTGGCAGCTCCAGCCCCTGGCCTGCGAACTGTATGGAGATCCAGCGATCAGTCATGGAGGTTAATTGCTCTTGCTTTAACCTGCTTGGATCTGGATTGTGTTCTGGTGGGGAGGTCCGGGGTGGGCATCCAACTTGCCAGAAATGGAAGTTGTGAAGATCCCAACATTTGGGACAGAAGCTCCCCTGTCTGGTGGCAGAGTCCTACTGTGGCAAAAAGCCCAAAAGTCAAGTAATTAAGTGGCAACATGCCTAGGCAAAGGAAACAAAATAAACAGAAAAACCCAACATTAGACTCCTATTTTGGGGGCAAAAAGGATCAAAGCATGGAACAGGAGGAGGACTGTGAGGTCAGAAATCCTGCTCGAAAAGACCCAAAGGAAAATATGAGCAGGTTACAGGCCATAGAGGACCTTAAGAAGGACTTTAAAAATAAAATAAGAGAAGTGGAGGAAAAATTGGGAAGAGAAATGTGAAGGATGCAGGAAAAGTATGAAATGAGGGTCAACAGCCTGACTGAGGAAAATAACACCTTAAAAAATAGACTAACTCAAATGGCAAAGGAGGCCCAAAAGGGCAATGAGGAGAAGAATGCCTTAAAAAGTCGAATTTGCCAGATGGAAAAAGAATCTCAAAAGCTCACTGAGGAGATTCATTCCTTCAGAGTTAGACTGGAGCAAATGGAAGCTAATGACTTTATGAGAAATCAAGATGCTGTTAAACAGATCCAAACAAATGAAAGAATAGAAGGCAATGTGAAATATCTCATGGGAAAAACCACTGACCTGGAAAATAGACCCAGGAGAGACAATTTAAAAATTATTGGACTATCTGAAAGTCATGATCAAAGAAAGAACCTAGAAATCATCCTTCAAGAAATTCTCAAGGAAAATTGCCCTGATGTTTTAGACCCAGAGGGCAAAATAGAGGTTGAAAGAATCCACTGATTGCCTCCTGAAAAGGATCCCAAAAAGAAAACTCCTAGGAATATTATAGCCAGGTTCCAGAACTCCCAGATCAAGGAGAAAATACTACAAGCAGCCAGGAAGAAACAATTTCAATATTGTGGAAACACAATCAGAATAACCCAGGACCTGGCAGCTTCTACACTGAGGGATCGAAGGGCATGGAATATGATATTCCAGAGGGCAAAAGAACTGGGAATGAACCCAAGGGTCACCTACCCAGCAAAACTGAGTATTTTGTTTCAGGGGAAAATATGGTCATTCAGTGGAATAGAGGACTTTCAAGCATTCTTGAGGAAAAAAAACAGAGTTGAATAGAAAATTTGACATCCAGACACAAGAAGCAAGAGATGCCTGAGAAGGAATGAAAGAAAGGGGTGTCATCTTAAGTACACCGACTGTGGAATTTGCATACGCAGGAGCAGAACACTGCCAAAAATGTCTTTCAGTCAATGGGCTTGCTTTCTCAACTGACAAAGCTAAAATTCAGGAAAGAAATGAAAAGTCCTAGATCAAATGATAACTCTTAGATCAATCTTCCACATGGTTTCCAAGTAGTTGTGTAACAACATTCAGCTGTCTGTGAAGCTAAGCCATGTCATGAAAGAAAAGACATTATCATGAACTACATGCAACTGAAAATGAAGAGAGAGAAAGTACAAGAGGAAAGTTGCAATGAAATTCTTTGGGAAGGCAAATGACATTCCTGCAAAAGAAAATAGTGATACAATGTAGCTACAGACACAATGATCAGTTACGTAGTGAAGAAAAAGAAAAAGTGGCATAGCTTTAACAATTATCTGCTGTAGAAACAAATTATTATAAGAGGAGTGTGAAAGTTGTTACATTTACCAGTACAGCTTTTTTTCCATTTTATCATAAGTCTTCATCAGTGTCTGTAGATACTAGTAATTGTAATGTTTTGCCTTTTTTTCAATCAGACCTTTGACTAATGAACACATAATTTAACATCATAAATTATATTGCCTGTCCTATAAGTGATTTTAACTTGTTTTTCACAAAAACATATCTAACTACACCAATATATGTTTCGGGTATTAAAGGACATTCATTGAATAAACCTGATTTTACCAGTAAAAACAAAAAAAGAAAGTTATAAGGAACTCCTATACTGGGCTAATTTCATTAATTCCATCATGGTAGACAATAATATTTGTCTATATGCCCAATGCTACTGCCCCAAAGTCCCATTCTATACCAATTGAATACCTTTGTTCAACTCAAGCTTCCATTACTTTTAGATATGAATAGATATGGGTATGTGGTACAAACAATAGGTAAGTAGAATTTGGGGTAGCTAGGTGGTACAGTGGAAAGAGTGCTGGACCTGGAGTCAGAAAGTCTCATTTTCATGAATTCAAATCTGGCCTCAGACACCAGCTGTGTGAACCTGAGCAAGTCACTTAACCTTGTCTACCTTAGTTTCCTCATCTGTAAAATGTCCTGGAGAAGGAAATGGCAGAATCACTCCAGTATCTTTGCTAAGAAAACTCCAGATAAAGTCATAAGGAGTCCAGACATGATTGCACAACAAGAACCTGACTGCATTAACTTTTCTTTCCTTTAAGACTACAGAAAAATTAGACACAAGGAAGGACATTCATTTTTCTTTTAGACTATCATCCCTTGATCCCACCAAACCAATCATCCTCCAGTGAGGGTTCCACAAGGAGCTCACATTGTATAGCATTTTATTTCAATTCCTCACGATTATTTTTCCATGTAGCCACAAGATTATGACCAATTCTTTCTGGAAACTCCACACTGTATCCTTTATAGGTAAATATTGTGATATTTAGTCAGACTTTGTAAAGAGGGCTGGTAGAAGATGTATTTAATTTGCTCTACTGCTCTCAAGGTGCATGTTCTTAATATTAACAGTCTTGTCCTCATGGTAAAACCTTATATCATTTATCCTGAGGAGCACACCATTAATTTTTTTGTATTCCACCACTTTATCATGATGTAATTTCTGCATGTATATGTAGAAAGGGGGATAGTAGCATGGGGGCATATGTATGACCACAGAAGGTATTACTTGGAAGGGTTCCTATAGATTATTTAGTTCAATGGATATGAACTTGTCTGGGTGTGTATGACAGAGAGAGAGAGAGAGAGAGAGAGAGAGAGAGAGAGAGAGAGAGAGAGAGAGAGGAGAGAGACAGAGGAGAGAGACAGAGACAGAGAAACAGAGACAGAGAGAGACAGAGAGAGAGAGGAGAGAGATGAGAGAGACAGAGAGAGAGAGAGAGAGGAGAGAGAGAGAGGAGAGAGGAGAGAGACAGAGACAGAGACAGAGAGAGATAGAGAGACAGAGAGACAGAGAGAGACAGAGAGAGAGAGAGAGATGGAGAGACAGAAATAGAGAGAGAGAGAGAGAGAGAGAGAGAGAGAGAGAGAGAGAGAGAGAGCCTTCCTGGATGGCTGGTAGACTTCTAAACCTAAAATAAGTTTGTTTTTTAACATTCTAATTTATTATTTATTTATTTTAAACATTAGAAAAAAATTTTTGAATTAAAACTGATCTCCCTCCCTCCTACTCCTTCCCGCCTCCCACTGAGGTGGCAAACAGCATGATATCAAGTATACATATGAAATCATGCAAAACTTATTTCCATCTTAACCATATTGCAAAAACAAAACAAGAAAAAGGAATAAAGTGAGAAAATTACACTTTAGTTTGCACTCAGAGTTAATCAGTTTTCTCTCTGGAGGTATATAGCCTTTTTTTGGCATGAGTCCTTTGGGATTGTCTTGGATTGTCATATTGATGAGAGTACCCAAGTCCTTCAGAATTACATAGTCATCACCAGATTATAGTTACTGTGTACAATGATCTCCTGGTTCTTCTCACTTCATATTGCATCAGTTCATATAGATATTCCAATATTTTTCTGAAACCACTTCTTTCATCATTTCTATAGATGATCACATCACAATCACATGCCATGATCATCTGTCCAGTTGTTCTCCAATTGATGGGCATCCTCTTGATTTCCAATTCTTTGCTAGCAAAAAAAAGCTGTATAAATACATATTTGGATATATAGGTCCTTTTCCTTTCTCTTTTATGTCTTTGGGATACAGACCTAATAATGGTATTGTTGAGTCAAGGGCTATGCACAGTTTTAGAGCCCTTTCGGCATAGTTCCTAATTCTTCTCCAGAGTGCTTGGATCAATGAACTATTCCACCAGCAGTTCATTACCATGCCTATTTTCCCCTCCAGAATTTGTCATATCTGAGAGTGTGAGGTTCCTCAGAGTTGTTTTAATTTGCATTTCTCTAATTAATAGTGATTTAGAGCCTTTTTTCATATGAGTATAGAGAGGCTTTGATTTCTTCTTCTGAAAACTACCTGTTTATATCCTTTGACCATTTGTCAGTTGGGGAATGCTCTTCTTTTTGTAAATTTGACTCAATTCAAAAACTCAGTATAGATTTGAGAAATGTGATCTTTATCGAAGAAACCTGTACAAAATTGTTTGATATCACTTCATTGTTTATGGCACCTTTTTGGCATAACGTATTTTCCCTGATTATCTTTTAAAATTCAGCTTATTTATGCTTCTGCTTTGTCTAAGATCATGATTGCTACCCTTGCCTTTTTTTACTTCACCTGAAGCATATTAGATTCCATTCTATCTCCTTATTTTACCTTTCTCTTTCTCTCCCTTCCTCCCTCCCCCCATCCCCCCTCCCTCCCACTCTCTCTCTCTCTATCTCTTTCTCTGTCTCTCTCCCCCTGAGCCCCTCCCCTTTCTCTCTCTCTGTCTCTCTCTGTCTCCCTCCCTCCCTGCCTCCCTCTTCCCTTCTCTCTCTCCCTCCCTCCCTCTCTTTCTCCCCTTCTCTCAACCATTGCCTTCTTCCTCTCCTTATTATCATCTCTATTCTTTCTCTTATCCCCTTCTTGTCCTGTTTTTCTATTGGAAAATTGGATCTTTCTATCACAACTCTCTGTGTGTATGTTACAAATATCACAAGTTCTTAAGGAACTTAAATTCTAAAGGGAAGCCAACAAGTACCTAGATGATTGTGTATAGAACAGATATAAGGAAAATAAGTATAGATAGCTATAAGATAGGAAAATACAAGGTGCTAAGGGGTGGAGGGCATTAGCAGTTGGGGTCTGGGGAGTATAGAGTTATAGAAGGTGGGACTGGAAGGAAGAGATTCTTGGGAAGTGGAGGGGATCAAGGACTAGGTAAGAGGGATGGTTAGTACAAAGACATGGAAAGAGGAGTTGGAGTGCCATGTATTGGGGATAGGAAGAAGACAAATAATCCTGGATCCCAGACTGTGGGATGAAGAGTAATGTGTAATAAGACTGGGAATCAGGTGGGGGTCAAGTTTTGAAGGGCTTTGGGACTTAACAAGAGGAGTTTATAGTTGATCCTGAGTGGGAAAATGACATGAATAGATTCAAGCTTAAGGAAAGTAAATTTGGCAGCTGTGTGGAGGATGGACTGGAGGGGAGAGGCATTTGAGTCAGGGAGACCAGTTTTGTGGACTTTGAAAAAATCCTGAGAGCCTGAATTAAGGTGGTAGTTTTGTGAGTAGAGAGAACGGTCCAGATGTGAGAAATGTTGTGGTGGGAGAAAGGGTAAGAAATGGCCTAAATAGGTGGAGTGAGGAAAGTGAAAAGCTGGCTATCACACTGAGATTACAAACCTAGGCATGGTCTGTTCCTGTCCATCTGATCAGCACAGGGCTATCTGGGGCCAGGCCAGCCCTGGCATTCCTGTACTCCTTTTATCCCCCTTACTTGCATATTGAACCTCCTCTTTATCACAGAGTTGTCTGAACAGTAATAGTGATCACCATCTCTGGAAGTTGTGAGGACAAGGGGAGTTGAGGAGCTTTTATGAAGTAGATACATTTTCTGATGCAGTCAGGACTGAGGGCTGGTGTGGAAGAAGTGCTTCCTTGTATGTTGGCAGGGACGCTACTGATGAAATGACCATATCTCTAATTAAACTGTTTTGCTTTTAGTTATAAGTATATGAGGCTTAAGTTATTTGTTAGCAATGACTGATTTCCAAAAAAGGATAAAGCGTTGCCAGTAGGTGGAGGGGTGATGGTAAGAAATGAGCCAAAGAGGGTGTCTAGAGCCTAAATGTTGAGGGACTACAATCTGACCCCTTTGTATTTGTGGTGACCCCTATTATAGTCATATCTCAGTACATAGTATGGCCTTGATGTATGTCTGTTGAATCCAATTGAGACAAATTGTGGTCACTTGACTTTTGTTTTTATAAAAGTCTCATTCTCCTTTTTTCTTATCCAGACAAATGTGATCCTGGAAGGAACAAAATCAACCTTAAATAAAATATAGTATCCATAACCTCGTAGGTTATGTTTTTTCATCTGTAGAACAGAAAAGCACATTCCATTTGTATCCACGATATAATTTCTGAAGGCTGTCTTAAGAAATATATCTGCATAAAATTTAAAAGAACTGAAAAGTAAATGGAATTTTTTTTTTCTCTCACAAAGATATTATAATACTGTGATTAAATTACTGTACTGGGGGCAAATCCAAAGTTCAGAATTTAGAAAAAAAAATGTTTCTGAAAGAGGCCAAGATTTTCATTCTCCTTCATTAAATTTAGCATTGAAAAAGTAGAGCTGGACATATTCTTAACTTTCCTGTCCTTTTTTCTTTTAATAGCAATACAAATTTAGAGAGCACATTAAGGCTTACAACATGCTTTTTTAGATGGGCCTTGTGAGGCAGGTGAAGGAAGTATGAATCTCCCCATTTTCTTGAATAGGAAACTGAGTTTCCTCTTTAGATTATAAAAAAAGATTAAATGACTTAACCACTCTCTTATAGACAGCCAACACATGCCAAAATGAAGAATAAAACCTTGGTCTAATTTCTCAATTCCAGGTCCATTTAATTTTCTATTTTAGCATGCCACTAAAGCATGTTTCTAGTAGAGAACCTAAATTGCACTAGAATCAGTCCTCTATTCCAATCTGTCAAAATCTTTTTGGATCCCAGTTCTATCACCCTTTCATTTTATATTGATGTCACATGCAAATCTTCATTGAAAAACAAATAATGGACAGGACAAGCCTGGAGGGAGAGGATTGTACGAAGCCACTAGAGATGATCCTTCAGATTAATATTAAACTGTGAATTTACACTCTTCAAGGATGATCAATTGACTGACTACACATCACTGTACCATTAACTAGTTTATATCTATCCATATTGTCTAAAAAAATGTTACAAGCAGTTCTGTAAAGTGCCTTGTTGAAAATTGAGCTATACTCTATCTTCAGCGTTCCTTGATATAACCCTGTCAATAATGGACAAGACTTTTCTTTGGCTTGACTTGCTTTTTAATAAACCAGTTCTGACCCTCTAATGATCATCATATAATTTGTGTGCTCACAACAATGACTAATAATCAATTTTATAAATTTGCCAGTGGTTAATGTCAAACTTAACAATTTATTGTTTATGTATTCCTCCTTCTAAGAGCCACTCCACTCATTCTCAAAGATGCCTCAGAGATTACAGACATTTTCTAATATTTTTAAGGGTATAATTTCTAGTTTGGAAATTCTAAATTTATTTTAATATATTTATTTATTCAATCAAATATTTACCTATTATATTTTTAAAACTGTTAACATTTATGTTTTAAAATTGATTTTTAAATTAAAAAAGAATGTTAAAATTGTCTTTACAGGTTATTAAGAAAAATAAAATATTATTAAAAATAAATAAAAATCGGGGCAGCTAGGTGTCGCAGTGAGTAGAGCGTCTGCCCTGGAGTGAGAAGAACCTGAGTTCAGATCTGGCCTCAGACACTTAAGGCACACAAACAAAAACCTAGCCATGTGACCTTGGGCAAGTTACTTAACCCCAATTGCCCTGACCCCAACTGCCCTCCAAAAAGCAAAAAATAAAAATAAATAAATAAATACAGAAATACAGAAATAAATAAATAAATAAATGAAAATCAGAAAAAAAATAGTTCCAAATATTCTTCCTTCTTCCTTCCTTTCCTCATTCATTGAGAATGCAAGTGATGTGATGTTGATTATATTGTCATACAAAACATATGTCCATATTAGCCATGTGACAAAAGAAACACACACATATACGCAGAAAACAGGAACAAAATAAAGACTTTTTAAAAAAAAGTATGCTTCAGTCTTCAGTCAGTTCTCTCCTAGGAGGGGGATAGAATTTTTCTCATAGGTCTTTTGGAATTGTCTTGAATCATTGTCTTGATCAGAGAAGGTAGGTTTTTCACAGTTGATCATCATTACAATATTGCTATTACTATGTACAATTCTGACTTCACTTTGCATACTTCATGTAAGATTTCCCAGGTTTTTCTGAAAGCATATTTCTCACTATTTCTTAAAATAGCATTCCCTCACACTTTGTTTAGCTATTCCCCAACTGATGGGTATCTCCTCAATTCCCAATTCTTTGCTACCACAAGAAAAGCTGCTATTAATATTTTTGTACAAATAGCTTCTTTTCCTTTTTGTTTGATCTCTTTGGGACACAGATCTAGTAGAGGTATTGCTGGGTCAAAGGGCATACAGTTGTATAGACCTTTGGGCATAGTTCTAAATTGTTCTCTAGAATGGTAGGACCAGTTCACAACTCCACCAATAGTACATTTGCATCCCAATTTCTCTACGTCCCCTCCGGTATTTGTTTTCCTTTATTTTTGTTTTTCTTTCCTTCATTTTTTTTCTTTTCTGTCATGTTAGCTAATTTAATAGGTATGAGATGGTATCTCAGTTGTCTTAACTTGCATTTCTCCAATCAACAGTGATGTAGAGTATTTTTTTTTAATGCAATTAGTGACAGCATTGATTTCTCCTTCAGAAAACTGCCTATGCATATCCTTAGACCATTAATTGATTGTGAAATGGCTCTTATTTTTATGAATTTGGCTTGGTTCCTTATGTATTTTAGAAATGAAGTCTTTATCACAGAAACTTGCTGTAAATTATTCTCCACTTTCCTGTTTTCCTTTTAATTTCAACTGCCTTGGTTTGGTTTGTGTAAAACTTTTAAATTTCATTTAACCAAAATTATACATTTTACTTTCTGTGATTCTCTCCATCTTCTTTTTGGTCACAAACTCTTCCATTATCTATACATTTGGCAGGTAAATTTTCCCATGCTTCCCTAATTTACTTATGATATCACCTCTTAGGTCTAAATAATTTATCCATTTTGACCTCATCTTAAAATACGCTGAGAGATGTTGGTTTATGCCTAGTTTTCCCCAAACTTCTTGGAAAGTTTGAATTTATTTAGAATAGTTAACCACCAATGTGATTTTCCTAAAACATAGATCCAATCATATCATTCAAGAAATTCTAGCTTCTCTTTATCCCCATTGATATCAAATGCAAAATTCTATTTGGTGTTCAAACCCATCTTCTCTTACCTTCTTAGTCTTTTGATACTCTATTCCCAACCTCATACACTTGGATCCAGTGACACTGACCACTGTGCTGTTCCATGAACAAGACATTCTATCTCTCAGCTCTGGGCATTTTCTCTAACTGTCCCTATGTGCCCTGCATATAGCTTCCTTTGCATACATTTGTTTGCAAGTTGTTTCACCGAGTATACTGTGAACTTCTGGAGGGTAGGGACTTTTCCTTTGCCTCTTTTTATTTCGACATCACTTAACACAGTGCCTGACACATTGCAGGTGCTTTAAAATGTTTGGTTGACAGATGACCATCTTGTTCCTTCAGTTTTTTTCTCGATCATTTTTTCCTTCTCCCCTTTACAGTAAGAGGATAAGAATATGGAAAAATAATAAACATCTGTTCTGAGCACCAGCCATTCCAGGAAATGAATAGTTCAATTTTTGTTTCTATTTTTTTCCTGAATTGACTTCCGGTTTGACTAGACTGAAGAGTCAAATTGTTTGTCTTACAGTTCACTTGAATAAAAGGAGGCAGGAGAGAGGTAGGAGAGATGATTTCATAGACATCTTCCAGTTTTTGCTCCTGTGATCTTAAGAACTTTAATTTTGCAGAAATTCTAGAAAATTGAAATTGTGATGATTCACACATGCTAGTCTGACTATGCTAATCCATGAATTCATTCATTCAATAAGTATGTGCTGTATATATTCCACTTTTCTGAGATTATACTAGATTCTGTGATTTCTTCCTTCATGGAATTTAAACACTGAAAATGCTTGATCAACCAGATGCTATCTATAACATATAAATAACTTTACTGGATATTTCTATTTCCTCTTTTAATTGGGTTTTTATTTGAAGTTAAAGAGATGACAGAATTTATGTTTCTGTGGTCCATAATTGTATAGTTTTTAAAATAGATAGATTGATATTGGTTTAACTTTAACTTTAAAGATAGGTAGTCATCGATTTAACTTCTACATTGACATCTACATTCTTTTGTTAAACTCTTAAGATTCCTAACTTTATGGCATGTTGTAGAAAGTATTAAATTTTGGGGCAGAGAACTGGAAATCTTAGCTTCACTTCTTCAATCAATCGATTAACAAACATGCATTATATGTCTACCATGTGCCAGGGAGGGTGCTAAATTCTGGAGATACAAAGACAAACGTGAACTAATCCCTCCCTTCAAAGAGCTTACATTGTAAGGGAGGAAACATATGTGTACATATGAGGGTGTACATAACGAATTCAATATAGTTTTGGGAGGGAAGATACTAGTAGCAGGGGGAATCATGAAAGGGTTCTAAATGTAAAGTCAGAGTTCTTACCCTTTTTTATCATTAACCCCTTCAGTAATCTGGTGAAGCTGATGGACTCCTTAGAATAATGTCTTAAATGCATAAAATAAAACACATAGAAAAAAAACAAAGTAAAAAGGATACAGCAGAGAACAAAAGAAAACCTACCAGGATGCAAAGAAAGATGGACAGGTTTCAATATCACACACAGCATTTAATATACAGACTTTCTTGAAATGGAAAGTTATTGCTATATATTCTGAATCCTCTTCTATGTTCTGCTGTGCACATGACATTTCTTTTTCTTTTCTTCTTTTATATTTAAGTTTATAATGTCTCTTTTTCTTTTCTTATTATGTGTTTAAGTTTTAGTAGTTGTCTAAAATAAAAAAATAAAACACATATGATTATAAAGGAAACTGTTATATTGAAATGTGTTTATAAATTTTTTAAAAGGTTCACAGACACCCAGGTTATAGCTCCTGATTTAGAAGAAATCATTGAGCTGTGTCTTAAAGAAAATCAGAGATTACAAGAAACAGAGGTTAAAATGGAGTAGATACCAGTCATGGAGGATAGACAGTACAAAGTCACAGTGCTAGGACATGGAGTGTTGGGCATGCAGAGTGCAAGAAGGCAAGTATGACTGGATTACAAGTGCAAACATTCAGGAAGCCTGAAAAGGGAGAAAGGAGTCAGGTTATTATGAGTTTTAAATGCCAAGCAGAAGATGTAATAAAACAAATATAAACAGAGGCATTTATATGTTACTCTAGAGGTAATAGGGAAGCCCAGAAGTTTTTTTGGGTAAAGGGATGAGATCAGAGCTATGCTTTTTGAAAATTACTTTGGTGATTGTGGAGGATGGTTTACACTGGGGAAGAGTCTTAAGACAGGGAGACTGAATAGGAGACTTTCTTACTTACCAATATGTCCTTGGGCACGTCGTTCTATGGTCCCCGTTCTTTATCTAAAATGATGGCATTGACTTCCAAGAGCTTCCAAGGCTCTTTTGAATTCTAAATCTATGATTCTTTTAATGGAGAATGAACATATCAAGAGTGGGGCTATTGAAATGATGAGTGGAATGAAAAGGAAAGTGAAAGGAAAACAAAAATACTGACAATTAGAAGTGTCCAAAATCAGAACAAGCTGTCCCAGGAAATTGTGGGTACCTTGCTACTGACTGTCATCAAGAAAAGACTGGGTCACCCAGTCTTTGTGAAGGATTTTGTAAGGGAAATTTGTGTTCAGTTTCCTTTATAACTTTGAGATTTTGTGGTTCTGAGGAACAGGATTAGGGCTCAGAAGTGAAGCCCTTGGGGCCTGCTTCAAAACATCTTTCTTCTGACCTCCTGGCACATAGGTCATTGACTAAAGGTGAAGAATAAGACATGTTTTCCGTTACAACCAATGGGTGGATTTGATTTTCTTGACTACTTGTGTGTGACAACAGAAGGCTTTTATTTTGAGGGTGAGTGGATTGGTAGGGATGTGCCCACCCCCCCTAAAAAAAGAAAAAAGAAAGAAAGGAAAGAACAACAATGAGATTTTTTAAAATTCATAGAAGAGAGCAGGAAGATGAGAAGTGAACACAGAGAAGCAGAGTTCTAAATCTAGAGCAGTTTTGCTAATACTATGTTAAATGTTATTTATACTTAAAAAATATGTGCCCAACTAAGATTTGTTTTCATATATAACCACCTTCTCCCCCTTCCTATTCTTCATGTATAAAAATGTTTATGTTCGTTAATGTTTTCAAGTTCATAATAAAATTAAATTTAAAAAAGAAATATGCCTTTAGGAAATATTCCATACCACTATGTCTTGGGTGCTATTTGCTCTGCTCAGCCCTTTTGGGAAAGGTGAAGTTGATTAGGCTTCCTAATCTGAATTTTAGCCTTTAGCTGAGCATACCCAGACTCTGAAAGGCTAAGCATACTAAAGCTGGCTTTTGAGGAATCTTATATAAACCAGTATCGACAAGAAAGGGGAGGACTCTGGATCTGAGGAACTGTTTGTTCCCTTGGGAGCTGTTGTTCTTGACATGGGTGCCTTCTGTGGGTCTGGGAAAGGCTGGATACCTGCACCTGTGTGTCCTTGCTGAATGTTTATTCATATACCTTTGCTTAGAGGATGTTTATGTATGTAAAACAGGGGTTTTGCTTGGTTTGGTTTGATTTCGGCTCTTGGCTTCCTTCATTCCCAATCTGAAGCTAGCATTTGGGGACAGTCTGCACCTGGCCTAAGAAAACATAATTCCATCTGTTCCTGTTCCTGTACCAATTAAGTAGTTGGGTACATGAAGCCATTACCTTGTACTTTTCTCAGACTAAATATAGAATATACCATAATAGTTAGGGGAAAAGAGAAAAAAGTAATTTTTTTCTAAAAGATGATTTTAAAGAGTTGATCAGAGATAGTGTTGTATAGTGGCTAGAACTCTGCCCTATAAGTCATCCCTTTAAGATTGTAGTTCTTATTTAGGAGAGATGACAGTGGATTCAATACTAGGCAGAACCAAAATGGGCTTAAATTGTCTTTCTGAAAAATGCCACCACATTTTACCACTACTACTACTACTTTAGCTGCTGCTGCTGCTGCTACTACTACTTTAACAACAGCAGCAACAGCAACATCCAGGCCTTTATGTAGTGCTTTAAGATTTACAAAGAACTTTACGAATATTATCTCATTTTAACTTTTGACATGCCTGGAATGTAAATGCTATTATCAACTTCATTTTACAGATGAGGAAACTGAGGCAGACTTTGATTAGGGACTTGCCCAGGGTTAAAATGTGAATATTGGGACACATTTGAACTTCATTCTTCCTGACTCCAGGTCTTAGAAACTATGTCAGAAACAGACTAGTGTAAAAACTTGGGAGATAGACATTCCAGGCAACAGGGAATGAGGATAAGCCATTCTCGATAAGTTCCCTGAACAGGAGTTGTTCAGGATGGGTGAAAGGAAGCACTTTGGCCTTACCCTCATCTCCTTTGCTTCAATGGAAGGTCAGAAGACAACATTGAAAACTTTAGAGGTTCAGAGGAGAAGTTGCCATTGTTGCATGGGCATCCTAGCAGCCTCCCTGGTCCAAGTGAAGGCAGTGTCTGCATCAGGAGCTAGAATAGATACAGATATTCAGTGATTCAGTCTTAAGTGTGGACGTCTCATTTCTACAACCATTTGGGACTTTGGATCTGTTTCTGTCATCTACTTCACCATTAAGTATTATTTCTAGAGTTTACATTAAGTAAGAATTTTTAGTGACCTCCGTGTGTGCATTCTGAAAGTTTTCATCTATTCAGTCCATTTCCTACGAGTGAATGTTTTACTTGCTTTAGTGGTCAGTCCCATCTGCAGTGATGCCTTTCCAATAGGTGGGGTGTTGTAGTCTGGGTCTAATTTAGTCTGGTCCCTGGGTCTAATATTAGAATGAAATAAGACACTTGCAGGCCATTCAGCAGTTAACATGTTTCTCATGGATATTATAGAAAGGAGGCTTTCCTAAAGATACAATGTTTTAACTCAGGTAGTTGGGTTCCCCAGTATCCTACCTAAAATACATCTGGTCAGTCAGTTATGGTGACTCAGACAGCCTTGAGGCATCTTGCAAGTCCAAAGGGACTTTAAAAAAAAATTCTCTTAGTTCCTTAAGAAGGCATTTCAACAGGACCTGAGGCCATCAGGACAGCTGTAAAAGAGGTTGAACCTTAGGTTCTAGGACCAATCAAGTGTTGGAGATAACATTCTTACCTTTTAGGGAAAGAACTAACCTAACCTCCATGGCAGGGCTGGGAGCCTTGGTAGATACTAATCCTACTAATCCTTAGGGTATTGGTGTTTCTGATTGGTTCCAGTGTTTCTTGATTTCTGGGAATACCAGAACCTGAAGGAAGCCTACTTGTCTTGCTGTCAAGTACCATGTTGATTATCACAATACTTTCATGTAGGATCAGCCAGAAACCCTCTGCAATCCCAGTTGTTTCTTGTTTCTTAGGAACCGTTTCATCACACTGGCAGGGCTGCTAATCCAATCAGCTACAGCTCTAGATTCCGATTGTCAAGAGTTTTGGTTGGTTGGTTGTTGTCCTTCTTTCTCAAAGAGGACCAAAATCACTGTTTATAGTCAATTTTCAATGTGTCCCACTGTGGCTGAGCTCAGAATGCCATAGCACAAATTCTCCGTGTGAACCTTTGGGGTGGATTCTCCAAATTTGCTCATCTTGTGTTTCCTTTAAGCTGTTTCAGTTCTGCTTTGCTCATAGAGCACAGCATCAGAGTTTTAAAGTATCTTTAAGACATTCCTAAGCATTGTAGTGGTCTTGACCATATGTAGTCTCCAATGTGCATCATTTTTAATGGCATCTATGGGAATCCTCCATCTTCCCAATATAGATGATGCTTTGGGCTTGGATATGGTCCTTATTATCATTGTCATTGCCATCCTTTGATGGCAGCTAGGGAGAGAAGCAGAATAGCAGTTAGGGAGTTGACTGAGTTCAAAGCCTCCCTCACACATTGTGACCCTGAACAGCTTACTTAAAACCTTTTTTAGCCCAATTTTCCTTATTGTGCCATGGGGGTAATACTTGCACCTACTTTACAGGGTTGTTGAAGGGGGTCAAATGAGATAACATGTGAAGAGTTCTTTGCATTTAAAAGACCTTGTATAAATGTGAGTTATTTTCATCATCACTACACTGATACATTTTTTCAAATGCAACAATGCAGAAAAACCATCTACTAGCTCATCCAAATCCCTGTTGCTTGAGGAAATACAGACACCAACTAAATCTAGGATCGTGGGACATTGAAGTATAATGAGCCATGTCCATTCAGGGAACTTATGAGGTAGGTGGGGGGTGCTGTAGTGCAGAGAGCTAAGGATCCTTACTAGCTGTGTGATGATCCTGCCAAACCACTGCACTGCTGTCTGCCTCAGTTTCCTCAACTGCAAAATAGTATTTACAATAGCACCTACTTCCCAGGATCATTGTGAGAATAAAATAAAATTGCCTGCAAAGTGCTTCACAAACCTTAAAGTGCAATGTAAATTGTACTAATTATTATTGTTACTCAGCACTCATTAAAGGAAGAAACTGAATAGGTACTGGAGATACTAAGGCAAAATCAAAACTGTCCCTGTTCTCAAGGAGCTCAGCTGCCATTGAAAATGACTAGCTTTTGAAATGGAAATCAAGGTGGCAGGGTCAGAGAGTATAATCTGATTGGTATGAGGTCTCCCAGTGTGGAAACTCCCTTTGTCAGGACAGGTCCGTCCACTACTTTTGTACAGTTCAAAGATTTTACTTACTTCTCCATAATTGCATATCTTCTACATATCACATGCATACTTTATCTCAGACCTTCCTAACTCCCAGACCAACATCCCTTCCTTTCAGAGTCACTGCCACTGCCCTTCCATCTTAGGATTTTCCATGGCATTCCAAGTTCATTACATTTCCATGTACAGCTTGGCTAGAATCATTTCATGTCAATTCATGCGGCCACACATTCTGTTGAACTAGTGAATCGATATTTCAAAAGGAAGAAAATAGTTGGTCAAATTACTGAAAAAAGCATGGAGTTCTTTCCTCTTTCCCCTCATTAATATTATTCTAATATCTGAACATATTCTAAACACTTATGAACAGGACCTTTACTACCACTGACATCTAGATCACCAAATCATCCTGAAAAGTCATTTGATCATTTGCTACTGGGGCAGATTTCTTCATGATGAAGGGAAAGCAACAGTCCTAACTCAAATCTGTAGACCAAGAAAAAACTAAACCCATACCTAAGTCTTAATTCTGTTAGACTGCTCAGTGCTTCCATGACACTTGAGAGGAGTTGAGAAGTTTGTAACATTTTGACAATGGGGGGAGGATTTTGGGAGGATGGATTGATTTATATCTTTGGGATTTTGCAAAGATCAAACTCTCTTGTTTACTTTTATAGTTTTGGCCTGTCTGGCTCCCCTTAAATGCAGATCTGGAAAGGGGTACTGGGGGATGGATTTCTATGGTTTAACAAGGACAGGGCCCAGTTGTGGTGCCAGTTGTTCACAGAAGCCCAGATGTTCTTTCCCAGCTATAAGAAATATACGAATTTTCTTTTACAGTGCATAAGAAGGATTTTTTTTTAATTTTCCTAGTTCTGTAGACAGACCAATTAAACTCCAATTCAGACTAACTGGGTCAAGGACAGAGGTTATGTGTTACTGTCAAAGTTTGTCTTATACTAAGATACTTCTTGAAGTTTTCAGTTCTACTAAGAAAGGAAAAACCTTTGGCAAGTTGAGATGTTTCTTTTTTCTCATTAATCTGTTAATTATTTGAGAACACATTTTTTAAAGCTCATAAAGGATGAATCCTATTTAACAAAGGAGTATATTTCAGTGGTCCTTCTGGAAGATGCCCTTGGCTTTTATTGTTAATGGTGGCTGGCAGGCCACTTTAGAAAAGAAAAGCCCTGCAGGGATGTGGGTCCCTGTCATTGAAGATAAGGCAGCTGTCTTCAAATTAGAGGACATCGTAGGGAATTGTGCTTCCATTCAATTGGAAAAACTTAAAAGAGACTCTGTGTACATGTGTGCATGTGTGTCTCTTCTGAGTGGTATAAAAGACATGATTTTAACATTTTTTCTATGGTACAGAGTAGAGGTGTCAAACTAGCCACTGGCAGGCCCCAATCAGGCTTTGTCTTCAAGTTCCTTAATACTGATGGAGAAGTAACATTTAAATAAATGAGTATTGAATAATCAGATTGATTCTGTGTCTTTTAAAATCATTCTCATGTACAGTTAATATATTTCATCCTCTGACTACCTAAGTCATGATTATTTGTCACTGAACTTAGTTCAGAAATTCAGCTGGTCTGTGATGAGTTAGGTTTAGAAATCCAGTTCCCTTATTAATCACTGCTCCATTCTT
This sequence comes from Gymnobelideus leadbeateri, assembly GCA_011680675.1. Taxonomy (NCBI): domain Eukaryota; kingdom Metazoa; phylum Chordata; class Mammalia; order Diprotodontia; family Petauridae; genus Gymnobelideus; species Gymnobelideus leadbeateri. The sequence goes on along the minus strand of WOXC01007339.1, from coordinate 22,118 downwards.
TTGCCAGGAAAATCTAGTACCCTCGAAGGATGTCTGGATTGTGATCCAAAGAGGTGTGGTTCAATATCTCTAACCTCACAGGTGGCCTCAGACAACAAACATTCCTTAGTCATGGAAGGGAAGAAGGGGGTCATTGCTAGCACCTCACTTGCAATTTCTAACCAATCATAACTTGTTCCTTCACCTACAAAGTCCTATTCTTTGCTTTATACTTCTCTAAAAAGTAAAAAAAAAAATAGGCATTCCCCACACTGAGATCTTAGCTTTACTGTGGAAACTAAGATTCTATTTATTTGTAAATTCATGCTTTACTAATAAATTGAAGATGCTTGGACCTTTGTGCCTCACTTTACTTTAATTTCAAATGTAACAGTAGGTCTATGATAGATATAGAGTAGAAGGAGAGTAACCTGAGAGAGAAAGGCTGAAGGGCATGAGGGGTCTGGAGACGGCCTGTTGCAGAAGGGGGTGTTTAAACTGAGTCTAGAAAGGAGCTATGAATTTGAAGAGTGAAAAGTGAGGATGGAGAACATTCTAGAGATGGCAAGGGGAGGGACAGAAGGTATAGGTTCAAAGGCATGGAGATGGGAAATGGAGTGTTTTGTGTGAGAAACATTAAATAGGGGAATATAATCAGGAGATTAGGAAAGATCTGCCTAGAGAAAAGTGTGAGAAGATGAAAAAGATGTGATGGAGTCAGACGATAAAAGCTTTAAAAGGCAAACAGAGGACTTTACCTATGATCCTCCAGATGAGTCACCGGACTTTACTGAGCACAGATATAAAATGACCAGACCTCTAAGAAAATTCCCTTTGACAGCTGAGTGAGATGGATGAGAGTGGGGAAAGACTTGAGTCATGGAAACCTCTTAGATGATTGCAAAACTCCTTAACTAGGGTAGCAGCTATATGAGTGGTGAGGAGGGATATTCAAGAAGTATGAAAATAAATGGTATTTGGCAACGTATTGGATGTGTGGAGTGAGTGAACTTAAGGACTAGAGGAGAACTTTGAGTTTGTGAACTTAGGCAGCTGGGAGTATGGTAGTGCCCTTGACAGGAAGAGGGAAGTTTGGGATAAAAGTTAATGAGATGCCCATGGTAAGGGTGTAAGTGAGGGAACCATCCAGTTTGATATACTAATTTTCCACTTGCTGATGTGGGAATGAAGCTCAGATGACTAGGCCTGGATATTTAAATATGATAATCATCTGCACTGAGATCACAATTGGATCCCTGGGAATTGATGAGATCTCCAATGGAGATGGAATAAACTCAACTAGGTTTCATAGTAGAGAGCGTGTTAAAGTTGGAGTTAAAGTGATCTTAGTCATCTGGTTCAGCCAACAATCATTTATTAAGCACCTACTAGTGTCCGGCACTGTGATAAATGATGGAGATGCAAAGAAAAGCAAAAATCACCATTCCTGCTTCTGTTCAAATCCTGACTCAGATACTCAGACATTGGATTAGCCTCATTTTCCTCACCTATAAATTGACTGTAATAACAGAACCCTTTCCCCCAGTATAGGACTACTTTATGGAGCAAAAGAGGCAATATATGTATATCTCTTTGCAAACTTTAAAGAGCTATAAAACGCAAAATAATAATAATACCATTCAGTTGTTTTCAGTTGTGTCTGACTCTTTGGGACTCAATTTGGGATTTTCTTGTAAAGATACCAGATTGTTTTGCCATTTCCTTCTCTAGCTCATTTTACAGATGAGGAAAGTGAGGCAAACAGGGTCACACAGATAGTACATGTCTAAAGGCAGATCTGAGCTCAGGAAGATGAGTATTCTTGACTCCAGACCCCGAGCTCTGCCCAATGGACCATCTAACTGGTCCAATGGTTCAATAATTATAATTACTACTGAGATGAGCAACAGTTGAGAAAGCCCATTGGACTAGCATTGGTGAGAGTTGGGTTTGAATTTCACCTTTGAAACTCATTAACAATATGATTCTGGGCCTCAGACTCCACATCTGTAAAATGTGGATAATCATAGCACCTACCTCCCAGGGCTGTTGGGCGTTTCAATAAGAGAACATCTGTAAACCACTTCACAGGCTGTAAAGCTCAGTATAAATGTTAATGATGATGATGATGTATGTGTGTCTGTATGTATGTGAAAGCTCTTTAAAACTGTTATACAAACATAAGGCAATATTGCTGACAAAAAAGACTTCTAGTCTCCTTACTTGGCCTGAAAATTCCAGATTTCCATTTTTAATGACTTGGAGTCCACAGATTGTTTTGACTAAAAGAAGCCAGAAAGGAGGCTTGGGGTACCCTTGGAACTTTAATATATTTTAATGTGCTCCTACTGTCATTGAACACATCTGATTTGCTACCCAGGGAAGCATATTTCAAAGGGAATGTAAGGACCCCCATACAATTCTTATCTGTGTCCTTTTCTTTCCAAGTAATTCCTTTGTCACACTTTGTCCTTTAGCCTTGAACTTCATTTTGCTTTGAGGCTTGTCTCTTACTCATCAAGGCGACAGGTGATAAATATGGAAGGAAATGTAAATTATTTTCATTAATAATTTATCCTGCCCTTTCATCCCTCATCCCCCTCCTCCCCACCCACTATCGACCCTTACTTAAACCAGTGGACCATATGTTGTGATTTTCTTTCAAGTCTTTCCAAAAGCATTTCAAAACAGAAGAGAAAAGGGAGATTGCAAAGTATCACACTCATGAATTCAAATTTGTTTTCAGATTCAGAATATGAAAAAAGTGACAACTGATTGATTTCGTCTGTCACAATTAAAATTATTTTCGTGGTAAAAGAAAATACAAAGGTTATTTTAAGGGTTTAATTTTTTAAAAGAAATCCCTGATGTAAATATTTCAACATTACACTATTTTTTTTTATCCCTGGTTCGAAAGTCCTATGTTCCCATGCTTTGATGCATTCATATTTTCACTGAAGTAGATAATCTTTCCATTAGAGCAGATGTTGATTGCAACTCATTTATGTCTTTTCATTCTGGGATGTTCTTTTTTCTTGTCCTTGTAGAAATCTTTCATAGTGAATTTGTGCAATGTTTTAGAAATGTCCTCTGGATATTTTCTTTATAAAAAAGATTCTTCTGGATACCAGTACAACCTTGGGGCTCTGTTTTTCCTTTGTTCATCACCATTTATCTATTGGAAGTTTTGAATAGGCATCTCAATCTCTACTTGTCCGAAAATGCATTTATGATCTTTCCTCCCTAAACCTTCCCCCAGCTTCTGAACTTCTCCATATGTGACCTTTATAACTTTTTTCAGGTTTGAATAATATTTTTCCTTGTATATATTTTGTATCAGGCTATTTAAAATTGACAAAGATATTACATCTTTATTTATATATGGATATTCCATAAAAGAAAACAATATATTCTTAATGTACTGAGTAAGCATAACCATGTTTCTCTCTTTTCCCATGTTGCCATTTTTCCCACTCCTGGCCCTGCCAGATGTATCGTCAGTTCACCAATTGCCCTTTGAAAACTACCATTTGAATTCTACTTATGTGCCTTTATTGGACCATAAAGGAAAGTTCCATGAGAAATGAAACCAATTGTGGGGAAATATACAGATTTTTTCATTTGATTTCATATTCTACCAAAGCACACTTTTCTTTTCTTGACCCCTGTGCAAATGCTGCAGGAAATGTGGTTTTTGTGGGCTCAATTATAATAACTCAGTAAAGTAGACTCTACTTGTAGATTATGTGAGAGAAGGTTAAAGGTGAGTAGGATCAAGGATTAAGGGAGATATAAAAGCATTAAGGAGGATCAAGGAGATAATGAAGTGGGAGCAGGAAAGAAAGATTCCAGAAGGAAAAAGGGAGAGTAGTTGGCAAGACAAGGTGAGAGTAATTAGGAACAGGTAAATGGAACCTTCCTAGATGGGAGCTAATTGATAGAATGAATTGGTGGGTGGAGTAAATGGGAGAAATAGGTGGGAATTTGGGTCAAGGCCAAAGGGGAGGTGAGCAGTATTCTTGAGACTAAAGAAAGGAAGTCTTCTGGAGGTGCTAAGTTATCAAAGCAGGAAAGTTGTTGGTAGAAGCTTTTTTTCCAGGTGTTTAGGTTTGAAGCCTAAGCCCTTAATCAGCAGTCTAAAGAAGAACAAACAAAAACAAAAACAGCACTGGGAATTTCAACTAACATGGGAAGCTAAGTGTGCCCAGAATCTGGATGACTTCTTATGTCATATGTCAGAGTGGGGCTTCCTTCAGGGATGCATTTGTCTGGATGGCCAATAAAGCCCCCTCTAATAGTTTTGTAATTCTGTGAAGCATCATTTTGGGAGAAAGCTTTTTTTTTGCTCATAAAAAGCATCTTTTTTCTGGGAAAAATGACTTTCCCATCTATTCTGCCTATACTCTTTCAAGAAATTATTTTAATGTATTAGATTTCATGTGTAACAATTTCTCTAAACTGTTCTCTCTCTTTGTATTCTTACTAGTGAATTGAGTCCCCACATGGTAGCCACTACCTCAAGATTTAGGTTAACCTTGTGGCTCACTCATTCATAGTACTATAGCTCCTGAGGCCCAACCAGTGGGTTTCCCATGAATAATCAGCCACTAGATTTGATTAGCTTATTGCAAAAGCAGTTACTTGAATAGTATAACAAAAACAGTATTTATAAATTATTCTCAACCCATAAATTGGGGGCTTGCTCTCCCAGAGAGACATACAAGTAGGATACATGAGCACATTATACATATACATGTATATATGTGTGTGTATACATACATATATATGTATGTACGTACCTCTTCTATCCAAATCATGCAAATGCTTGTTCTTTTTTTAAAGTTTATTTTATTTTTAATTTATACAATAAAACAAGCATTTTAGTAACATGTTGTTATGATTTTTATGAACTTTTATTCAAAATTATATGGCTAAAGGAGGTTAGAGAGAAAAGTAAAAGATTTGCCTTCTCCTGCCCTACCAAGGGGTCTCCTTTCCCTAAAGTAGAGTCTGGCTTTCAGTCCCTCCAACTCCTTAAAGTTGATCTGTGAAATTCATCCAGGGCCTAACAAGTTAGAGCCTCCAGAGGTATTTGTTTGCTTAGACAATCAAAAGTAATTCCCTTCTTGCTTCAGTCAGTCACAGAGCTCTTCACCGCTTATTTTTTTTCTTTTTGGAGGGTGGAGGGCAGGGAAATTGGGGTTAAGTGACTTGCTCAAGTTCACACAGCTAGTAAGTGTTAAGTATCTGAAGCACTATTTGAACTCAGTTCCTCCTGACCCCAGGGCCATTGCTCTATTCACTTAGCCAACTTAGCTGCCCCTCTTCACCTGTTATAAAGAAAGCAATGTGGTCATAGACCTAACTCTTAGAGGGAGGAACCTTTCCATCACATTGCTGTCTTCAATTAAAGTACTTATAAAAGCCAAATCCTAGTCATTCCTTTCCAGGACTTGTGAATTATTCTTTTTCTTTTTTTTGGAGGGCAATTGGGTTTAAGTAACTTGCCCAAGGTCACACGGCTAGGTTTCTGTTTGTGTGTGCGTTAAGTGTCTGAGGCCGGATCTGAACTCAGGTCCTTCTGAAGCCAGGGCCTACGCTCTACTCACTGTGCCACCTAGCTGCGCAGGACTTGTAAATTCTGATGATATATAGCAGGTTATATTTTCTGGATTTGGGCCTTTTACTTTTTGTTTCTATTTTCTCACACTTTAAACTGTTACCATTTTCCTTAATTATTTTCATTTCAATTGAGATGGTGAAATTTTTTTTCCCCAAAACTGCCATGTTTTATACATCATTAAAAGATCTTAGTTCCCTTTTTATAGAATTAGGAAAAATACCTTTAAGACAATTGCATTAAATGTAATTGTTGAATACATACTAATGTTCTATAATTGTTCTCAAGTTATTTTGGTTTTTAAGTAGCTGCATTGGGGCTGAGGGACAGTTTATTCCACTGTACTTACTAACATAAGTAGTGTGGAGAAGTATCATAGGTATTAAGCTATACTTTTAACTTCCCTGCAAAGATCATTTAAATTCATGTTTAAGGAAGTTTATGTTTATATTGCAGCAAGAAGCATTACAACCCAATTAATTTGTATCTTGAGCATACAATGACAGTGATGGCAGATTTAGGGCTTCCTTACTAGCTCTAAATCTATGGTTCTATGACTCTGGTTCTATGATTCCTTTCTTTAGACCTTTTCCTTTGGATTTGAGATCATGATTTCTTTGGATGGCAGTGATAAAAGGTCTCCACCAGCTCTGGTCCATGCATTGTATACAGATTTACACATTTTCTGGGCAGGCCTGTAGCCCATTCATTATCCTAGCTACTGTAGGCAGTACTATTGTTTCTGAGCGCTTATAACCTTCCATATATACTTAGTAAGGTTAGCCCTGAGTTTTCACCTTAAACTCCCCAAATTGACAAAACAAAAGATCGGAAATTAGTTTTGGAGGAGTTGTGGAAAGACAGAGAGATACATACTTATGCATAATTGGTGGAGCTGGAAAGCAATTTATTAATTATAATAATTGAAGTGAAAAAAGTGACTAAAATGTCCATACCTTTACCCACACAAAGAAGGTAATTGATAAAAATAAAGACTCTGTAAACACCAAAGCATTTGTTGCAGAGCTTTTGTGGTAGAAATGTACTAGAAATGAAGCATATGTCTATTAATTGTGGAATGGCTAAACAAAGCATGGCAAAGGAATTTAATGAAATATTGCTATGCTAGAAGCAATGACAAAGATAATGCATACAGAGAGGCATGGAGAGACTTAGACTTTTATGAAATGATGTAGAGGGAGGTAAACAGTCAGTAAATTATATCAACAAGAATTTATTAAGCACCTACTATATTCCAGACACTGATGAACAATGGGAATACAGAGAAAAGCAAAAGACATTCCCTGCCCTCAAAAAGCTTCACATCTAATAGGGAAAGACAAACAACAACTTATAAATAACAAATATGTGATAAATTGGAGAGAATCCTACTGGGAAGTCACTAATGTTAAAGAGGACCTTGCCAAAGAGGAGAATTTTAGATGAGACTTGAAGGAGTGAATCTAGGAGGTAGGGGTGAGGACTGGGAGAATTTCCAGCATGGGAGACAGCAGGTTAAAATCCATGGGAGTTGTAGTTGTAGTTTGTTCATTCTGGTTTCCCATCTCGTTATTTCAACTGAAACTTTTCTTTAGTGATCAATGACCTCTTAATTGCCAAATCTAATGGCCTTTCCTCAGTCCTCACCCTTCTTGACCTCTGTAGCCTTTGATACTGTTGGCCACCCTCTCCCCCTTTGCTACTTTTTTCTCTCTAGGTTTTCAGGACATAACTCTCTCCTGTTTTTCTTTCTACCTATTTGGCCACTCCTTTTCAGTCTGCTTACTAGATCTTCATCCAGGCCATGCTGGCTAACTGTGAGTTTCCTGTGTCGATCTATGTTGGGGTCTCTCTTCCCTGCCCTCCTTCTGTGATATTTCCCTTGGTGATATCATCAGCTCTCACGGCTTCAATTACCATCTTTATTCTGATGACTCTCAAATTTACTTTTCCAGCTCCAACCTCTCTGATTACCTCCAGACTTGCATCCCCAACTGCCTTTTCGATATCATTACTTGGATGTCCCATAGACAAATGAAGCTCAATATTTCCACAACTAACTTATGATCTTTCCTCCCAAATGTTCTCCTTCCAAACTTTACTATCATTGTTTAGGGCACAACATTCTCCTGGCCTCCTTTTTCTGTTCCCCATTTTCTCTCACCCCCCAACTCATATCTAATCTGTTGACAAAGTCTGTTGATTTGACCTTTGTAACATCTCTCACACACACCAGATTTTCTCCTTTGACATTGCCATCGTCCTGGTACAGGCCCTCGGTATCTCACAGCTGGACCATTGGAAATAACCTGCAGCAAGGTTGGTCTGCTGCCAAAAGACTCTCCTCTTTCCAATCAAAATGATTTTCCTAAGGTAAAGGTCTGACCAATTCGCCCTCCTCATGTAATAAACTTAAACGGTTCCCTCACCTTTGGGATCAAATAAAAAAAAAATCCTCTGCTTGTCATTCAAAGCCATTCAGAACCTAGTCTACCTACCTGTTACATTTTCACTCTTCTTTCACATTTACCTCCCCCCACAATTATCTTCTACCCAGTAACATTGACTTCCTTGCTTTACCTTGCCCTGGACCCTCTATCTCCCAGTTCTGGGAATTTCCTCTTGTTGTCCCCCATGAATGGAATGATCTTCCTGTTCATTACTGTTTCTCAACTTCTCTAAATTCCTTCAAGTCCCAGACAAAATCCCACTTTTTACAGGAGCTTTTTCCCAATCACTTTTAATTCTAGTGTTTTCCCTCTAGAAATTATTTCCTATTGATCCTCTCTATAGCTTGTCTGCTTGTTGTCTTCCCAATGGTGTTGTAATGTCCTTGATGCAATGAGTGTCTTTTTTTTCCTTTGTATACCTAGTGCTTAACACAGTGTCTGGCATATAATAAATGCTTAATAAATGTTTATTGACTGATGTTGGTGAAAAATCCTTATGAGATAGGCAGTGCAAATATTACTACCCCATTTTGTAGATGAAAAATCTGAAGTTCCAATATGATGCCATTTAGAGGACCTACCAACCCAGAAATGCTTCAGTAGATCAGAAAGCATTTATTAAGTATCTACATTGTTCCAGCCACCCTACTAGGTATTGGGGACACAGAGAAAGGCAAAAAACATAAACAAAAACAAAAACAAAACAAAAAAGAAACCATTCCCTTAGAATTAGAGCTTCTGCTCTCATTGGGGAGACAATGCCCTCTAATTTATATAATATTTATACTAACTACATAAATAAATAAGCATATAAGATAGCAAGTAGACAAAGTTATTTTAGAGGGGAAAGTCTCTAGCAGCTATAAAGATCAGGAGAGGCCTCATATAGGAAGTTATGTTTGAACTAAATTTCTAAGGGAGTCAGGGATTCTAAGAGGCAGTGGTGAAGAGTACAAAGGCCTAGAGATGGGAGATGGGGTCTCATGTTTGAGAAGATATAGGTTATAGTGATTGCCTAATAAAGGGAATGAAGGAGAATCATAAACAACAAAGTGGACAAGTATGAAGAAGGCAGGTTGTGAAATGTTTTAAATGCCTAATAAAGGAATTTATCATTTTTTCAAAATATGGACCCAGGACAAGTTGTTTAAAAACTATCCTTATTAAATTTTGAGAGGATAATTTCCAGATTGGGGGTCAGCTATGTGGCACAGTAAATGGAGCACTGGACCTAGAGTCAGGAAGAACTGAGTTCAAATCTGGCCTCAAAGACTTACTAGCTGTGTGTCCCAGGGCAAGTCACTTAACTCTGCCTTAGTTTTCTCATCTGTGAAATAATCCGGAGAAGGTATTGGCAAACCACTCCAGGATCTTTGCCAAGAACACCCCAAACAGGGTATGAAAAGTTGGGCATGAGTAAAATGACTGAACAACATTTCCAGGCTGGCCATTGCAGGGGGACTTTTTTGGACTCAGTAGTTCTTTAAAAATCATCTGTTAAGTTGTCAAGAGGCTAGCATCTGCAATGGTAGAACAAATTAAGTTCCCACTGTAAGGAAATTATGGATTTTGGAAAAACTGGGGACTAAAAATGCTTAAATGGGACTTGTGCCCTCCAAAAACTTCCTAATTGCTTCTTTTTGACTTGATTCTGATGGTCCACAAACAAGAGCTCTGACAGTTTGAAAGCCATAATGGTAAAATGTGCACAAGTCAGGACTACTTCTCTTTGGGGAGCCTTCTTTCAAGAATTCAAGCTATTTACATTTGCAAACAATTATTTTTCAACTAAATTAAACCAACTTCATCTGAGTCCTTTAAGTGTGATGAACAAATTATGCTTCATATCTCCTCAGTGATGCTGCCCTAAACTCATTGCCCAAGCACCAAGCACAAACTATCCTCCAAATAGAACACTTGTATACCAGGTGGGTGGAGTCAGTGATGAGCTAGAGGCTGGAGTTTATTCTTACATGAGAAAATGAGAACAGGCTTTGCCATTTTGGTGACATTTTAATTTTGAAAATTGCCAATGGGTTTTCTATTAAAAAAAATTTAAAAACATAGCAAGAGGAATATTTTGTTCTTTTCCAATCTTGACTTGCCAAGGTTGAAATTATTAGCATTGTTATTCCACCATCCATAATCATTACATTAAAATTATTATTTTTAAACATTTACACATATATAGAAAAAATATATTCCCGCTTAGTGGATGAGGCTGAGGCTGGCAGGGAGTTTTACTTAAGGAGAAAATAGTTTCAGAACAAAACAAAGCATCCAGAAAACCTAGAGCTTGTGTTCAAGACCATTAGCATAATAATGATAGTATTTACAGAATGTTTACACATATAAATGTTTACTTATATTGATTTTTTAATCTTAAGTCAGACATAATGTTTTAAAGCTCAAAAAATCAAGGTCAAGAAGGCACTTCATGAATCATCTCTCCAGTTACAGAATAATTGAATTTCAGAGATGAATGAAGCCTCTAGACCAAAATTTATAATTTTTGAGAATGTGTCAGGTGAAATTTATGAACTCTTTTCCAGAATGTTTGTTGCTTACATTCATAAAATATTAAATTTCAAATAGAGGTGAGTGAGAACAAAGATGTAATTTTTTTCCCCTATCAATTTTATCAATCCCCTGAAATCTATCCACAGACCCCAGGTTAAGAACATCAATCTGATTGCCTTTTCTCTTTGTGTTTCTTTTCCTGACCATTGGTTACTGGATGGTGATCATGGGATGGGCCATTTCCAGCATTGGAACCAATGTCATAAATTTTAGAGGTCAAGAAAGAACTTCTACTCCCCCAGTTGGAACCCACTGGCACCGGAAAAGTTTACTACAAATGTACCCTTCTCAAAGAAAATAATTCATAACTATTCCCTAGCTTGCCAAAATATTTAATATTTGAGGGAGTTGTTTAGAAAATGAAAACCTGAAGTGATGAAAAAAATAGCTGTTAAGCAGTCCCATAAATATTCTATTATTGGTGTTTTAAGAATCAATCTCCTGGGATAGTATAATAGGAGTTATAGGTCCCTCTGTTATATTTAAATTCTTTGTCAGTGCAGACTATTTTTGTGTGTATGTTTTAAGCTCTTGGAGGTAAGTATAGAGGGAATAAATAGTTGTCCTATACCTGATTAGGCCTTGTATATAGGATGACTTTCTATCCTTTTGGTGGGGAAACCCTAGACATGAGCCAAACCTAACCTTGTTTTAAATGAATCTCCACAGAACTCCAGGGTAGGCAATAATGAGCCAAGAAACTACCAGAAAATGAGTATACCCCTTCATTTTTGAGAACTGACTCTTCCAAGACTGAACATAGTTCCCCCATGAGTATGGAGTTAATAGGGATCTTGAGTGGGATGGAGTGGTCTAGCCCATCTGAGCTAGCACTGTCTATTTTGGGATTTAAATATAGATAAAATGTTGATAAGAAGAATAAAAAGCAAATGAGGGAATGGTGTACTAAAACCTGAAATTCTCCTTCTTTCACTTTGGCATATTTCCTCCTTTCTTCCTGTTCATTTTCAGTCTTGGCATGTATCTGATTGAAAAATAGGAAATTTGATAACTGAAATGCCTACATGATGGCAAACAAATATTTCTTTTTTTCATTGAATGTACTGATTTTTGAAATAAAGTAACTGAATTGTCTTGTGGTTTGGCGCTGTGAGGCTATAGTTATTTTCTGTTTGTTTTCCTTTCTGGCTCAAACTTAGAAAAATGTATTTTTGTTCTTATATCATGAAAAGGGTTTGACTCTTTTATTCTCTTTAACTCAACTCCCTGATTAGCAAACTGGATTCTGAAGTGAGTTACATCTTTATAGTCACTATTTGTTGTGCTAAGACATTTATTTGCTTTTGATCTCATATTTTTATTTTTTTCCCTCATTTCCTAAAATCACATGAAGGTTTCAAAATGCAATGTAAAAAAAAGCTACCTTTTGTTTAAATGAAGATCAGTAGGTTGTAATATTGTTTACAGATATGGTCTCATGCCAGAAAGCTCTAAATTCAAGTCCTGACTCTTGCCATATACTTTTTATTTTTTTGATCCTTGACAAGTGACTTAACTTTAATCAATTCTGCACAATAGGTTTCCAATATCATACCATTATATATTGGTGGAGGTATTTTTCTTGCTGGCAGTTTCCTATACTAATAAAACAATACAATCATAGCTTAGTCCTCTTCCCCCCGCAAAAAAAAGGAAAATATACATATAAAAAGGCCATCTCCATAATATTTATCCACCTAAAAGTTGAATATGCTATATATTAGATATTATATTATTATGTATAATTTTATAATATATAATATGATATACAATTAAATAAGTATATATTAAAACAAATAGATAATAATATATAATATAATATATAATAATATAATAGTGACTCAGGAGATAACTTTGAAATCTCTGTTGATCTCTCCACTATGAAAATGCTGATTGGTTTCAGCAAAAATTTTATCCATCAGACTGGTTATGGTCTGGCTGAAGGTGTATACAGTCATTTTCTTCAAGTACCATATTTTACTTTTTCCATAAAAAAGTCTAATTGAATTGTGATGTCCCCCATTCAGAGAACTCTTTTCAAAGACAATCATTCTCTCTCCTTGATGAGAAGTATATCAAAAAAGGGAATAGTGGGTTTTTGATTTCATTAGTGAGTAGAACTTCCAGAGGAAGAAACTACCTCTACTAGTATAGGTCTGCATAGTCTCTGCAGCTCAGAATCTCAGAAGATCAGAGAGCTACCTAGGACATGAAGACATTAATCGACTTCTGCAGGATTACATAGTTAGTATGGGTCAGAGTTTGTGTCAAAGGTAGGATTCAAATTCATCCTGAAACCCCCCTGCCCTTCAGATAACCATCACTCATAGTCTCATGGGATAAGTTATCTAGAGAAGGAAATATAAAATCATCTATGTGATTTGAAGCTCGTAAAGATAGATATCTCTCAGATGTAGACAATTATATTTGAGGACACTTCCTGAAGCAGGTGACATTTCATCTCGGTTTTATTAAAGTGGTAGGAATTTAACAGAAATAGATGGGGCAACAGGCATTCTCTCAGTCTCCATTTCTTCATATTTAAAGTCAGGAGTTTGAATGGACTAAAATGTTTTTAAGGTGTCTTCTAGTTTTAATGGTTAATCTATAAGTCAACCACTAAACTCTCAATCTTCACTGCACTGAAACATCGTAATAACTTTTCAAAATTCAATGCCACCTTTCTGGTATCCAGCAGGAATCAATTTTGACAAACAGTGTGATATGGTAGTAAAATCATTGTAATGTGGAATCAGAGGACCTTTCCATCTGAATGACTGGGCAAGTGGCTTAATCTTTCTAGCTTTCTAAATGAGGTGGTTGGCTTCACTGACCTCTCAAGTACCTCCCATCTTTAAATCTAGGGTGTTCTGAGTTGGATTTTAAAGGTGGTGAACTCCAATAGCCCTTGAGTTGTAGGCAGCAAACAAATACTCACCTATTATCCTCAATCAATGTGTGTGCACAAGCTGGCTGTTAGGTAACAGGAAAGCTCTAAATATCTGATACCCATTTAGAACATTTATAGTATTGATTCACTCAGGAAGGAGTTTTGAAGACCTAGGGAAAGCAGCAATCATTAATACAACCAGCTTCCAACTGAGCCTATACAGATACTCAAACATAAATGGATTGGTTACAGTGAGTAAAATGAATTGACATATTGACAGAGTGCAGCTTACTCCATTTTCTCTTCCATCCATGCTTCCCATAGGCTTACCTACAAATTCTAAGAGAAAATATACACTTTTTAACCAGGGACCTTTAAGGGTGTTCTCCTGGATTCCAAACTCCCTTTGCAACTTTTTTTCACATTATTTTTATAATCCACATGCCAGCCAAATGGATGACTTGGTATTTCCCACTCTCCACTGGCCATCTCCCATCTCCATCTTTGCATACAGAGCAACAACTTCATCCTCATCTCATTCAATCATAAAGTCACAAATAGAGAGTTGAGAGTGGTCTTGGAAGCCATATAGTTTAACTGCCTCACTTTAATTTCAGAAACTGTGGTTCAGGGAGGCCAGAAGTCTGATTTCAGAGTAAGAATTCTGTTTAATGTCTTTCTCCTGGGGAAATTTTTATTTTCTTTCAAAACTCATGTTAGGTGTTGACTCCTCCACAAATAAAGCTTTCCCCAGCAGAAAAAAAGTCTTCTCCCTTTTGAAATGTTCCTAGAACACTTTGCCCTTATCTTATTTTCTATCTAGAACTACATTGATTTGTGAACAGGTGATGGTCAAGGCTGGTGATCAGCCCTGCCTCCCCAGCGCTTTTGGTTAGCTAGGCTGTTGTGGAAGAAGCTGTTGCCCAGGAACTCTGAGACCTGGCCAGTGGGGTCAGAGATGAGCTGGAAGGGAAGATGCATTCTGGGCAGAAAGCTTCTCAGGGACAGGGAAGAGGATTATTCATCCTTGCTACCTCAACACAGGACCACCTTATTTTACAGGTCTTCATTCATCACAATTATATTTTTAAACTTAGTAAATAATGATTGAATATAAATAACATGTAATAAACAAATGATAAACTATTAAACATATATAATTATCAAATCTTATTATATTATTAAATTATATTTTTCAAAAAGAAGTGTATGAGGTGTTGAAAGAGGAGCAACATCTCTGGTATGAGGACTAGCTGAGCCCTTTTTCAGGGTTGCTGATTCATCTTTAGTCTCCACCTTGACCCAACTTTCATCTGTGGCTCCAGGAAGCTGTAGCATGCACAAGAGGCCACATCCTGTTTCAGCCAACTGGCTAAACCAGGTTGGGGGTAACCAGCAGGTCTCAAAGTGTTGGTGAGGCAGGAGGATGTCTACCCCAAGCATGTGAAGACTTTTCTGAAATGGTCAGATAAGGGCAGTTTGTTTCAATGGCCATGAAGACAGCTGAAGCAGGTCAGTGCTGAGAGCTTGGTCAGACATTGAAGATGCCAAGGTTATCCACTACATCCTGGGCCACTCCCAGTCATCCTGACTTTTAGTATTTTATTATCAGGAAAGATATAAACACAGAATCATTTGCAAAGTAAATAAGGTACATTCTGGAGACTAGTAATTGAGAGTAAAGGTGGGAATCTAGATAAGCCTTTGTGTGGGAGATACTTGAATTGAGACTTGGAGGAAAGCAGTAAAGCAATGGATTCCAGGCATGAAGCACAGCCTCTGAAGAAAGACATAGTGAAAGGAGGTGGAAGTTATGTGCAATAAGCTTAGAAAGGTAACTTGGATCCAAACTGGGAGGACTTTAGATGCCCCAAGAAGAGTTGTTGATTTACCCATTTCATAGACATTATCTTTTCCTCAGAGGATACTTATGGGGCATCTTCCTTCTTATTGGAAAGTGGAGAACTCTCCTCCCAGAACTTTCCTTTAAGGAGCGACCCCAGGCCAGCCAACTCTATATTTCTCACTGAACTGTATACCTCTGGACTTCTCCATTGCCCCCTCTCCCAATAATTTTTCCTCGCTGCTTTCCTGCTTCCTTTAGCTACTTCTTTTAGATTGTCACTCCCTTGAGGGCAAGGACCTAGCCTTTGTATCCTGAGAGTTTAGCACAGTACCTGGCAGATTGAAGAAGCTGTTTATTGATTGTTTATTGACTGACTGACAACCCTAAGGGCAATAGAAGCTTCTTTAGCTAAGGAGGGGCATGGACATACCTTTCTCTGTTTTAACAATATCTACTTGGAGACCTTGTGGAGTGTTGACTGGAGAGGGAAGAAACTGGAGACAGGAAGATCATCTAGATAGAAGATTATTGTTGTAATCCAGGTGACAAGTGATGGGGAGGCTTGAACTATGGTAATGGCCATGTGAAGGGAAAGGAGGGGACAGATTCCTGAGGATGAAACTTCATCTTACTCTGTTTCTTTTGACTTGCTGTCCACTTCAATTTAGTTATATATTGTATGTATAATATGTATATATTATTAAATATTATCATATAGGGGCGGCTAGGTGGTGCAGTGAGTAGAGTGTCGGCCCTGGAGTCAGAAGGACATGAGTTCGGATCCAGCCTCAGACACTTAACGCACACAGAAACAAAAACCTAGCTGTGTGACCTTGGGCAAGTTACTTAACCCCAATTGCCCTCCCCCCCCCAAAAAAAAAAGCAAAAAAAATTATCATATAAATATATACTATATATATTTAATTATTGCCTTCCATTCAAATACTATCTTCTACAAGAGGCTATTTCCAGCCACTTTTACCCTTGTTTCCCCACCCTCTCCTCTAAAATTGTCTTCCATCTACTCTGGACATATTTTGTATCTATACGGCTGTTTGTATGGTGTCTAGGCAGTTAGGTGTCATAATGTATAGAGCTCCAGGCAAGATAATCTGAGTTCAAATTTGACCTTAGATACTTAATAACTGTGTGTCACTGGGCAAGTCACTAAACCCTGTTTGCCTCGGTTTCCTCATCTGTAAAAATAAGTTGGGAAGGAAATGGCAAACTACAGTATTTTTGCCACGAAAACTGCAAATGCGGTCACAAAGAATTGGACACAACTGAAACAACTAAACAAAAGGTGCCTCACCTATTAGAATGTGAGTTCCTTGAGGGAAGGACTATATTTTCGCCTCTTTTTAGCTTTTAGCATAGTATCTGGTACATAGTAAGTTCTTAATCAATGTTTCTTGACCAACTGACAGATACAAGAGATGCTATGGAGGAAGAATGAACAAGACTGTTCCTCCTACTCACCCCCCATATTCATTGTGTCAGTAAATCATATTGCTTTTGCATTCAAACATTTCTGACACATGCCTTTCCTGGCTTTCTGCTCCTCTGATTCTGCCCCTCCCCCCTCCTTTGATACAGGCTATCATCACCTCACAACTGTCCTGTTGCTTTGGCTTCGTGATCAACTCCCTGGCTCATGTCTCTCCCCGCTCCAGGTTAGCCTCCACTTATCCTCCAGAGAGATGTTCTTAAATCACAGGTCTGACCACCTACTCAATAAACTCCAATGGCTTCCTATCACTTCCAAGTATAAAATCCTTTGTTTGGCTTTTAAAGCGTTTCAAAACCTGGCCGATTCCTAACTTTTCAGTCTTCTCTCATCTTCCTCCACTCCCTCTACTCTGATCTAGTGACACTGCCCTTGCTGTTCCTCATCAGTGATACTCCATCTTTTGACTTTATGATGTTTTACTGACTATTTACTTCCCTGATGTGCTCTCCCTGCTCACCTCTACACCTTCCCCACAATACTAGCACCTTCTCTCAGAGTTTATCTTCTATCTCCTCATATATGTCTTATAGGTATATTGACATTGCCATATTATCTCCTATATAAGAATGCAATCTTTCTGAGGGAAGGGACAGTATTTTTTATCTTTCTTTGTACACCCAGTACTCTGGAGAGTTCCTGGCTCACAGTAAGTACTTAACAAATCCTTATCAACTTTAAGTGCCTGATTAGATTCAGATAGAGTTTTGGACAATTCCAAGTTGTGAAGTTGGGGCAAATGGAAACATGGTGGTGCCTTTGTCAGAGATAAGGATGTAAGAAAGAGGGGAGGGTTTCGGGGAAAGATAATGAGTCCTGTTATGAAACAACTTTGGGATGTCTAAGGATCATCAATTTGGAAATTTCCCCCAAGTGTTTGTTACTGGATGATATGGAACTGAAACCCAAGAAAAAGGTTCAGGCAGGAACCACAGAGCTGACGTCATCTACACATAAATGACATAAAAAATTAAGTAGCTACCCAAGAGAGATAACCTAGAGAGAGAACAATGTACCCAGGGAGGAGCCAGAAGGCACCAACTGAAGAAAAGTCCATCAAAGGAGACTGAAAGAATGGGCCAAGAAGGAGGAGAAGAAGCTGGAGAGAGAAGTGTCATGAAAACTGAGGTAGGGAGTCTATCCAGGAGGAGAGAGTGGTCCATAGTGCCAAGCTTTAGAGAGAAATAAAAAAAAATAATAATGAGAAAGAGCTCTGTGCTTTGGGGTTGAGTTGTTTTTCAGTCATCTCCAGTTCTTTGGGACTTGCCTAGGATCACGCAGCTAGTAAGTATCTGAGGTCAGATTTGAGCTCAGGTCTTCCGGACTCCAGGCCTGCTGCTCTACTCACTGTGCCATCTAGCTACTTAGATACCATAAACATAGTTATAAACAAACAAGTTATATCCAGAGTAGGTGGGAGAGTAGAGGGTAGGGAATGGAGGGAATTGGGTGACTGGGAATAGCCTCTTGTAGAAGGTGGGATTTGAATGGAAGACACTAGGTGACTTGGCCTGGGTCACAAAGCTAGTAAGTGTCTTAGGCCAAATTTGAACTTAGAAAGAAGGGCAGGTGTGTTGGGGACCTACACTGCCTCCAAGGGTGGACAGGGGCACTTGCGACCCACACTGACGCTATCCCTGCTTCTCTAGCTGCCATCACCTCTGCTACCACCACAAAGTAGGGGTTTAACCTTGAGGACCTGATGCAGGCTTGACTAGCTGCTTGTGTTTGAAGAGAAACACAGTTGTAATGTTTCCCCTTTACCTCTTTCAAGAAGAGTGAGAACCCTTCCAAAACTTCTTTCTGTTTCTTTAATGTTTCTAGTTTACATTGCTGCTCAGCTAGTTTCTCTAAGCAAGTATTAAGATAAGCCTGTGGTTAACCCAAAGCATTGTTCATCTCTATGAATCCCCTCCTTTGCTCAAAGGTAGCTGAGGAGACATTATGATTGTTTACACAGAAAGCCTGGCAGAAGCTTTCTTTCTTTACATTTCTGGGAAGCTTGTCTGAAGACTTTCATGAACTGAAGGGATTTTATGTAAAGACTATTATTTGGTTCTTGTTGTAGTTCAGTTGTTTTCAGCAGTGTCTGACTCTCTGTGAACCCATTTTGGAGTTTTCTTGAGAAACATACTGAAGTGGCTTGCCATTTCCTTCTCCTGCTAATTTTCCAACCTAGGAAACTGAGGCAAACAGGGTAAAGTGACTTGCCTACAGTCATACAGCTACTAAGTGTCTGAGATCTATATTTTAACTTATGAATATCAGTCTTCCTCACTCTTGGTTGGACACTATTCACTGAGCCCCAAAGAATATATTTGTTGTTTGATCATGTCCAAGTCTTTGCCACTCCATTTGGGGTTTTCTTGGCAAAGATATTGGAGCGGCTTGCTGTTTCTTTCTCTAGATAATTTTACAGATGAGGAAACTGAGGCAGAGGTAAGTGACTTGCCCTAGGTCACACAGCTAGTAAATTTCTGAGGCCAGATCTGAACTCAGGTCTTCTTGACTCCTGGCCCAGAGCCTGTACCATCTAACTGTCTAAAAACACATTATTAGGGGCGGCTAGGTGGCACAGTGAATAGAGCGCCGGCCCTGGAGTCAGAAGGACCTGAGTTCGGAGCTGGCCTCCGACACTTAATCCACACAAACAAAAACCTAGCCGTGTAACCTTGGGCAAGTTACTTAACCCTAATTGCCCTAAAGGGGAGGCTAGGTGGCGCAGTGAGTAAGAGCACCGGCCTTGGAGTTGTGATGACCCGAGATCAGATCCGGCCTCAGAAAATGAGCACCCAAGCATAAATAATGACTAGCCGTGTAACCTTGAGCAAGTTACTTAACCCCAATTGCTTAAAAAAGAAAAAACAAACAAACACATTATTAAACTCTCGCAAAGCAAGTAAGAGATCAAATTAATTTGTACATAGATGTGAAATGAGCTAAGTTGTTTGGAGGAGGATGCATTGGTATATGAGATGGCACCTTGGACATTGACCTCCCCTTCCCATTGCTCACTGTCCCAGAATAATTGAAATGGGGAAACATGCCCAAATGGACAGGGTCAAGGCAATTACTGAAGAGAAATCTATGGCCAGACCCAAATTTTGGATCTGGAAACAAAGGGCAGCGGCCATTCTACAGGGAGTAAGTTTTCTTCAGGCTGATACCTTTTATCTCATACATTACCAGAAACATGTTTCCTATCATTGTGTGGCAAAGACAAAAAATGCTCCATTACTTCAAGAAGCTAACATTCTATTAAAAGAGGAGACATATGTATAGATAAGTAAGTATAAAGATATATACATATATATGTATATATGTATACATATATTTGTAAATATAAATATAAATTCAAGTCAATGGGAGAGGGGAGCAGCAAATCATTTACCAATCTCTCTCTCTAATATTCACCTTGTAGACAAGAAGTAAACGAGGTGAGATCTGGGCCCAGGCAATATAGACTCTCAGTCCAGTTCTCTGTTTATTGAGGGAGGCTGTTTCAGTTCTGGGCTGCACATTGTTGAAAAGATTAACTGGAGAGCATCCAGTGGAAGGTGTACAAGATGGTAAGAGGATTGAGGATGATTCCATGAGGAAGAAGAAACTAGAGAGGAATAGAGAGGGAGTGGGGCCATCTCCAGTTGTCCTGATCTATATCTGGCCACTGGACCCAGATGACTCCAGAGGAGAAAAGTGAGGCTGGTGACTTTGCACAGTCCTTCCTCACTTAAACCCAATTTATTTGCAAGTCATGGCATCACCTTCCTGGTGTCAAGGTCCTCTTCGTGAATGAAGGACAAACAACAAGAAGATGGAAGACAGAGCAGACTTCAAGTATTTAAAAGTTTATAATAGCAGAAGAGTGATTAGAATTTTTCTACCGAATCCCAGATGGTGGAACTGAAAGGTTAAATCAGTAGAAGTTACAGAAGAGAATATTTGAATGTGCCTTCACTGAATTGATTATTTCTAATTTATACTTTTTATAGTTAGTACATCATTGTTTTCGTCCTGTGATCTCCTTAAAGGCAGGGATGGTAGCACATAGCACGGTGCTGGGTATACAGTAGGTGCTTAATAAATCTTTATTGAATGACCCATTGACTTGCTATAATTAGAAACTTCCTAAAAGTAGAATGAGCTGCCTTTAAAATTAGTAGGTTTTACCTAACTGGAAACTTCAATCAAAGACTGTTAGGGGCATTCTCTCTTTAGGGACTTCGTACAGGGAGATTGTATTTATATTTACACACAAATTGGGCTAAATGGCCTTTTTCCAACTCTGAATCTGTGATTCTGTGATACCTAAGTTTGATACTTCCTGGCTGTAAGACCATGAGTAGATTTCTTATCCTCAGTTTCCTGACCTGTAAAATGTTGAGAGTAGTACTTAGATTATCTGTCTCCCAGGGTTGTTGTCATGGAAGTGTTTTGTAAACCTTTATTAATTGAACCATATTGTGTTCTACTTTGTAATGAAAAACCACCCATCAATTATACAGCATTATCTCATAACTTCCAAATGAGAAGGCCAAAAGGATCCCAGGTGAATCAAAAAATCTCAGAGCAGGGATTGATCTCAGCAACTGTCTGATACATCATATTAAAATATTGATATGTGGTCATGCAACAGGCTAAGGATATAGCCAAAATAAGAATTCACATTACAGCTCATTTCTTCCCTTGGTGAATTTTTCACAGCATTGGCCATACTTTGCTTATTTTTGGATAAAATGTATTCCTTGAGAAAAATAATATTTTGTCCCAATTTCTCCCAAAGTCAAATTTTAAGAAGCTCCCATGCTTCTACAATTTCTTCTCATTTAACTTTTCTGGGAAAAAAATGGAATAATGAGCACAATGATGGAAAAATATGACTTACTCTACAGAAAATGGATGGGTGACAATGCATAAGCCTACTCTTAATAAAATATTAATAAATTCGGGGCGGCTAGGTGGAGCAGTGAGTAGAGCATCGGCCCTGGAGTCAGAAGGAACTGAGTTCGGATCCGACGTCAGACACTTAACGCACACACAAACAAAACCTAGCCATGTGACCTTGGGCAAATTACTTAACCCCAATTGCCCTCCAAAAATATTAATAAAGTCAATGAAGTCAGATTCTTTCTCCTCCTTTTAAAATATTTTTTTAAAACAATCCCATCACTGTCACCTCAGGCAACTTATTGGACCAGTCTGGAACTCAGGTTCCTCATCTCTAAAATGAAAGATTTGGATTAATT
>WOXC01007338.1:0-140065 GCA_011680675.1 Gymnobelideus leadbeateri | reverse complement strand
GGGACGAAAATTCCTCTATCTGGCCTTAAAGCCATAGTGTGGCAACAAGACCAAAAGTCAAGTAATTAAGTGGCAACATGCCAAGGCAAAGGAAACAGAAAAATGCAACCCTAGACTCCTATTTTGGGGGCATAGAGCTGGAAAGGGACTGTGAGGTCAGAAGTCCTGCTCCAAAAGCCCCAGGGGAAAACATGAGTGGGTTGCAGGCCATAGAGGACCTTAAGAAGGACTTTAAAAATCAAATAAGAGAAGTGGAGGAAAAATTAGAAAGAGAAATGAGAAGGATGCAGGAAAAGTATGAAATGAGGGTCAACAGCCTGACTGAGGAAAACAACACCTTAAAAATAGACTAGCTCAAATGGCAAAGGAGGCCCAAAAGGGCACTGAGGAGAAGAATGCCTTAAAAAGTCGAATTTGCCAGATGGAAAAAGAATCTCAAAAGTTCACTGAGGAGATTCATTCCTTCAGAGTTAGATTGGAGCAAATGGAAGCTAGTGACTTTAGGAGAAATCAAGATGCTGTTAAGCAGATCCAAACAAATGAAAGATTAGAAGGCAATGTGAAATATCTCATGGGAAAAACCACTGACCTGGAGAAGAGATCCAGGAGAGACAATTTAAAAATTATTGGACTACCTGAAAGCCATGATCAAGGAAAGAACCTAGAAATCACCCTTCAAGAAATTCTTAAGGAAAACTGCCCTGATGTTTTAGATCCAGAGGGCAAAATAAAGGTTGAAAGAATCCACAGATCACCTCCTGAAAAAGATCCCCAAAAGAAAACTCCCAGGAATATTATAGCCAGGTTCCAGAATCCCAGATCAAGGAGAAAATACTACAAGCAGCCAAGAAGAAACAATTTCAATATTGTGGAAACACAATCAGAATAGCCCAGGACCTGGCAGCTTCTACACTGAGGGATCGAAGGGCATGGAATATGATATTCCAGAGGGCAAAAGAGCTGGGAATGAACCCAAGGGTCACCTACCCAGCAAAACTGAGTATTTTGTTTCAGGGGAAAATATGGTCATTCAGTGGAATAGAGGACTTTCAAGCATTCTTGAGGAAAAAACCAGAATTGAATAGAAAATTTGACATCCAGACACAAGAAGCAAGAGATGCCTGAGAAGGTAATCAGGGAAAAGAAATCAAAAGGAACTTATCAAAGTTGAACTATTTACATTCCTATATGGAAAAGCAATAACTGTGACTGATGATATCTTTCTCACTATGAAAATAATGGAAGAAGGGGGTGTGGTCATACGAATACATATGTGAATGTGTGTGTATATGGTTACAGTTATATATGGATAGAGGGCATAGGTTGATTTTGTTGGGAAGGGAGAATACTCAAGGGATGAAATTATGAGGTGAGAGAGGAAAGTGGCAAGAGGAGATGGGGAGAGACATGGTAGGGTAAACTATCTCATGTAGGGGAAGTGGTTGCAAAGGAGGGGAGAAGAAGGAAGGCTAAAAAGGCAAAACCACATTCACATTGAATTTGGTTCAGGGAGAGAATGACATACATACTAAATGGGATATCTCAACCTGCAGCAGAATAGGGGGAAGGGGGATGAGAGGAGGGATGATGGATGGGAGGGCATCCTTGGGGGGAGGGGTGGTTGGAAGTACCCACTATAGAAGAGGGACAGGATCATGTAGGGAATGGACCAGGTGGGGGGTGGGATGAGTGGGAGGGAGTTATAAACAGCCTTGTACAATATAACTACCATGATAATGTTTTGCATAGCTAGACATGTACAACATATACTGAATTACTTATATCCCAAGAAGGAATGGGTGACAAGGGAGGAAGGAAATGGATCTGAAATTCGAGATCGTAACATTAAATGTTTCAAATATATATAAATACTATTATTAATACTCTTTTGCCTATAATTGGGAGATAAGATGCGCAGGCATTGGGACACAAAGATTCATCTTCCTCTAATGGAAAAGTCGATGGAGGCATGGGAGAAGGTATGGGAGAGAGCAGATTGGAGGAAGCGGTATCTTGTGGGACTGCTATTCTGGGAGGTTGGGTAGGGGAATAATGGGGCAAAATGATTGTAACTCAAAATCTGGCGGAAATGAATGATGTAAAACAGAAGTTAAAGTATTTGTTTAAAAAAAAATAAATAAAAGACTAGACAGTATAGGAGTAACCGGATCTTTCCTTAACACAGTAAGTAACTGCCACCTAAAATAAAGAGCAAACATGGTAAGTAATGGGGAGAAGTTAGAGACAGTTCTCTAAGACCACAGGTAAAGCAAGGATGCCATTAAAACACTGAAAAAGCTATCTGTAGAAATCAAGGGAAACCAGATGAGAAGTAAAACGACTGCTTTTTGCAAATGATGTGACAATTTACTTAGAAAATCTTAAAGAGACAACTAAAAATTAACTCAATCAGTTTATTCAGCAAAGTTGCAGGATACAATAAAGAAAACAACAAAATAATTGGAAAAATATTATTTTCTCATAAGTAGATTGAGCTGATGTAATAAAAATTAAAATGATACCTAAATTAATTTATTTTTTCAGGGCCACAACAAACTACTATGGGGATTTTTAAAAAATAAAGCTAGGAAAAATGAAATTCATATGGAATAAAAAAAGGTGAAGAATCACAAGGGAAATAATTTTTAAAAAGTGGAAAAGAAGCCCAGCAGTAAAAGATCTCAGACTGTCAATCATCCCAAGCGAAGCCTCAGCCAGAAAGCATGAGTGGGGTGTGACACCCAGGCTGAGGGTAACGCGTCAGTCGCCATTTTACGAAGACCACTGGCAAACTGGAAAGCTGTCTGGCAGAAGGAGACACTGACAAGCGTTTCACACCGCACACCAAGAGAAACATCTTAGACACAAAAGGTGAATCAGAAGGAAATGGGAAGAGCCAGGGAGAGCCTTTTCAGTCCCAGGCCAGGGAGGAGCTCATTATCAAACAAGGGGATAACAATCTTGATTATATAAAATTAAAGTGAGCACAAAACAAAACTAATGAAATTAAAATCAGAAGAGAACGTTTAGCGGGAAAATCTTTGCAGCAGTTTTCTCTGATAAAGGTTACTATGTCCAAGAAACGCAAGGAACTGATTCAAACGTCTGGCTCAGCCATTCTCTGGCAGATAAATGGTCAAGGGACAGAACAGGAAGTTCTCAAAGGAAGAAATCCAGGTTGTCAACAGCCACACGAGAAACGCTCCAAATCAGTAATGATTTGAAAAAAGCAAATTAAAGCAACTCTGAGGCTCCATCTCAGCCTCCTCCGATCAGCAAAGATAACAAACAAAGGAGGGAAACGATCCAAGTTGGAGGGACTGTGAGAAGACAGGGGCTTCAGCGTAATGTTGCTGGCCCAGCCATTCCAGAAAGCACTTTGGAGCTATTTCTAGAAAGTCCCTGGCTTGTCCATACCCTGTGACAACATCGCCACTCCTAGGCCCATGTGCCAAAGCAATAAAAGGGCTGAAACCTACAAAACTCTTTACAGCAGCTCTTGTCACGATGGCAAAGAATTAAGGGGGTGCCAGCTGCCCACTGGCCTCGGGAACATTAAAGGGGTATCATCATGCCACAACAATGACACAGGCAGCTTTACTGGCAAGGCCTCTGTGAACTGACAGACAGAATTGAGGAGAAGAGCAACAAAATGACCAAGAAAAACCACTATGAAAGACCCCAGAAATGGCTGAGGAAATGATCAACCGTGATCCCGCTGGACCAAAGCAGGAGCTCAGCGCCCACCTCTGGCCCTTCAAATGCAGAAGGCAGACACTTCTGGCTGCCACCACTGAGGGAAAGAGGGCTGCCTGGTGTAGGTAGAGGGCTTTCTCTGTTTCATTATTTATTTATTTATTATTCAATGGGGTGGAATGGAAGGGAGAGATAACAAATGCTGGCTAAAACAATTTTTAGGGGTCGGAGTCAAGAAGGCGGTGTAGAAACAGGATTTCCGCCAGCCTCTGGCTTCCCCCTCCCCCAATTCATGTAAAAGGCGACTCTGAACAAACTTTGGAACTATAGAACCCACAAAATGGCACAGAGAAGCTAACCTCCTGCTCAGGACAGCCCGGCAGCCAGGCAGGGAGTGGCCAGTGCAGCGCTCTGGGAGCCGACCCCAGCCCTGTGGGAGCCAGAGGTTTTAGCCTCAGGGGGGCCACAGCCAGCTACTGGCTGGAGGGACTTCAGATCACCAGCAGCTGTGGCGGTTTGTGAAATTATCAACACATAGAGGCTAAGGACAAACTGAAAGGTCAGTGCAGTGTGGACTTTGGGATCTAGTAGTTTGGGAGTGTGGTCCAGCATTTATCCCTTGGAGGGATAAGCCACTGAGGTGTCATAGCCATGCAGCCACCACCATGTGGCAGATTCAGCTCCTGACCTGCAGACTGTAAGGGGACCCGTCTGAGGGGTAATCCCTCTCACTTTAACCTACTTGGATCTGGATTACAGTTTAGGGTGGAGATCCTAGAGTGCATGAAGAACTTGCCAGAGCGTGTTGAGGCTTCAGAGAGGGCACCCAACTAATACCTTCTGCAGCTGAGAAAACCGCAGCATCCAGGATAAAGCTCCTGTTTCTGATAGCAGAGTCCTACTGTGCAGAAAGCCCAAAAGACAAATAATTGAATGGCAACATGAGTAAGCAAAGGAAGCAAAGCAAGCAGAGGAATCCGACTCTGGACTCCTTTTTGGGGGACAAAAAGAATCAAAGCATGGAAAAGGAAGAAGACAGTGAAGTCAGAACTCCTGCACCAAAAGCTTCCAAGAAAAATATGAGTTGGTTACAGGCCATAGAGGAGCTTAGGAAGGATTTTGAAAACCAAATAAGAGAAGTGGAGGGAAAAATGGGAAGAGAAATGAGAACAATGCAAGGAAATTATGAAATGAGAGTCAACAACCAGACTGAAGAAAACAACACCTTAAAAAACAGACTAACTCAAATGTCAAAAGAGGCTCAAAAAGCCAATGTGGCCTTAAAATACAGAATGTGCCAGATGGAAAAGGAATCTCAAAAGCTCACTGAGGAGATTCATTCCTTCAGAGCTAGACTGGAGCAAATGGAAGCTAATGACTTTATGAGAAATCAAGATGCTGTTAAGCAGATCCAAACAAACGAAAGATTAGAAGGCAATGTGAAATATCTCATGGGAAAAACCACTGACCTGAAAATAGATCCAGGAGAGACAATTTAAAAATTATTGGACTACCTGAAAGCCATGATCAAAGAAAGAACCTAGAAATCACCCTTCAAGAAATTCTCAAGGAAAATTGCCCTGATGTCTTAGATCCAGAGGGCAAAATAGAGGTTGAAAGAATCCACCGATCACCTCCTGAAAAAGATCCCAAAAAGAAAACTCCCAGGAATATTATAGCCAGGTTCCAGAATCCCCAGATCAAGGAGAAAATACTACAAGCAGCCAGGAAGAAACAATTTGGATATTGTGGAAACACAATCAGGATAACACAGGATCTGGCAGCTTCTACACTGAGGGATCAAAGGGCTTGGAATATGATATTCCAAAGATCAAAGGAACTGGGATTAAAACCAAGAATCACCTACCCAGCAAAACTGAGTATCATGTTTCAGGGGAAAATATGGTCATTCAATGGAATAGAGGACTTTCAAGCATTCTTGAGGAAAAAAACAGAGTTGAATAGAAAATATGACATTCAAATACAAGAAGCAAGAGATGCCTGAGAAGGTAAACAGGGAAAAGAACTCATAAGGAACTTATCAAAGTTGAACTATTTAATTCCTACATGGAAAAACAATAATTATAACTGATAAAACTTTTCTCAGTATGAGAACAATTAAAGGGAATAGAAATGTGTATATATATATACACACATACATACATATATACACACACAAACATACACATATATGGGAGGGTATATGGGCATATGCATACATATGTGAGTATGTGTATATATGTGTACAGGTATACATAGATGGAAGGAACAGGACCAATTTAATAGGAAGGGATGATACTTAAAAGGTGAAATTAAGAGGTGAGAGAGGAATATAATGAGAGGAGATGGGGAGAGACAGAATGGGGTAAATTATCTCATATAGAAGAGGCAAGGGAAAACAGTTACAATGGAGAGGAAGGACAGGAAGGCAAAAGGGAATGAGTCAACCTCATTCTCATTAAATTTGGCTTAGAGAGGGAATGTCATACACACTAAATAGGGTATCTCACCCTACAGGAGAGCAGCAGGGAAGGGGATGAGAAGGGGGATGATGGAAGGAAGGGCAGGCTTGGGGTGGGGAGGGAAGTTGGAAGCACCCACTTTTGAAAAGGGACAGGATCAAAGTAGAGAACAGAACAAGTGGGGGGTGGGATAGGACGGAGGGAAATATAATCAGTCTTTTACAATATATCCACTATGGAAATTCTTTGCATGGCTACACATGTACAACCTATATTGAACTGCTTATATTCCCAGTGAGGGTGGGTGACGAGAGAGGAAGGGAATGAATTTGGAATTCAAAGTTTTAAAATCAAATGTTTTAAAAAAATAATATATATATGCATATACTATTATTAATATTATTTTATATGTAATTGGGAAATAAGATATACAGGCACTGGAACATAGAGATCCACTGTGCCCTACTGGAAAATCAGAGGGGTTATGGGGGAAGATATGGGACAGAGCAGATTGGATGAGGGGATATCCAGTGGGACTGCTATTTTGGGGTGGTGGGTAGGGGAAAAAAGGGGAGAAAATTTGTAACTCAAAATCTTGTGGAAATGAATGATGTAAACTAGAAGTTAATAAAGCGTTTGATAAAGGGGAAAAAAAGAACAACACTGATAACTAACTTTGACAGACTTAGCTCTTTTTAGCAGCGCAAGGATGTAAGACAGCTCCAAAAGACTCATGATAGAAAATGCCATCCACATCCAAAGAAAGAACTATGGAGTCTAAATGCAGATGGAAGCACAACTTATTTTTTGTTTCTTCTTTCCTGTAGTTCCTCTGATTGGTTCTAATTCTTCTTTACATAATGACTAATGTGAAAATGTTTAATATGAATGTATGTGAATGAGTGTATGCCTATATCAGATTGCCATCTTGGGGAGGAGGGACGGGAGGGAGGGAGGGTGAGAAAACAACAAAAAGGAACAAAACAAAACCCAAAAGGGAGAGAGCAGGTAGCTTGCTTCAATCTGCCTTCAGACTCTAGCTCTTTCTCTGGGTGTGGACATCCCTCTCCATCATGAGTCTTCTGGAGCTGTCTTCTGACCTTGCATTGCTGAGAGGAGCCCAGTCTGTCGGTCATCACAGATACGATGTGTCTGTAATTGGGTACAAAGTTCCTGCTTCTACTCTTCTCACTCAGCATCCGTTTACAGATCTGCACTTTAGAAAAATATTTTTGGTAGCTGTGTGAGAGACAAATTGAAGCAGATGGTCTTCAGATAGTGAGGGTACTAAGGAAGATTTTGTAATAATCTAGATGACAGCCTGAAGGAAGAGAATGACTATGTGAATGGACAGACTATGTTGAGATTTTGTAAAGAAAAAGTGAAAAGATTAGATATTTGGGGTGGCCGAGAACGAAGAGTCCAGAGTGCGTTTTTACATGTTTTTTATCCTATTTAGTAGGATAATGATACTTCATACCATGATAGAGAAGTTCAAGAGGGATACATTTTGGGGAAAAGATGAGTTCTCAAACAGTTTAAACATAGAATGCTTATGGGATATCTATTTCACATTGTCTGGCAATTAGTGACATGGAACTCAGGAGAGACTAAACCTGCATGTATTGATCTGGAAATCACCTGCATAGAGAAGACATTTGAACTCATGGGAGGTAATGTGGTTCGCTTTTTGGAAGACAGATTGTAGATAAACCAGAGAGGAAATTAGAAAGCTTTTATCCTAATCTAGGCAAGATATGATGAACCAGGCTGGCAGACACGTGAAGAGAAAGGAGAGGAAAGGAATGCTAGAAACAGAACGTACAAGACTCCACAGCTGGAAATAGTACGGCGACAAAGATGGGAAAATAAACTAGCTCTAAGCTTACAAACATGGACGGTGAGTAGACGGTCTCTCCAAGAGAACTGTGAGACGTGAGAGATGTGCGGGCGTACTGGAGGGGAGCCGCTGCATAGCTATGAGCCTGGGAATGTCATTTACCACTCTGGGCTTCAGTTTGTAAGATGGAGAGCTTTGACTACATGTGTTTTGACTTCACTAAATACAATTGCACAAATGAAAACCAGGTAGCAAATTACATCAGGATGAGCAAAGACAGACTTGTCAACAGTGCATTTATGGCATGTGAATTAATTACATATGGACATAAACCTGTGCATGGGTCCCTGAAGCAAGAAAAAATAAATAAATAAAAATAGAAAAATGCTGAGTATTAAAAAAAAAAAGCTTTAAAAAATACTTTGATTTGAGAAGTTGCCTGGCATAGGAGATACAGCTGGTCTTTGGAGCCAGAATGACCGGGGTTTAAATTCTCTTTTTCATAAACACTCAGTCTGTGAACCTGGGCAAGCTCCCCAACCTCCAAGTGCTCTCATTCACTCTTGGGACAGAAGTCACAGAGAGCGTGTCCCCTTGCACTTGTAGAAGAAATCTACTCACGTCCTTAGGAGGACGTCTGAGAGAGGGGCAAAAAGAACAGGGAAGGGAGGACAGGAAGGCAAAAGAGGGAAGAGGTCATAGGCTCAGAGCTGGAAGGACCTTTAGAGGCTCTCTCATGGAATCTTCCGCCAAGGTCCTGGCCCAAGGTCGCAGAGCCAGGGTGTCCAAAGCCAAATCCAACCTGCCTCCTCCACATCATCCCCCCCTATACTCCATCTGACTTGCAGCTGGAATTCCTGGTCTGTACTGTCTCCAGCCATCAGAATGCAGCTGCTGGAGATCAGGGGCTGTGTTCCCCAGGCTTAACAAACAATAAGCACTTAGCAAAAGCTTCTCCGCTCACTTGTGGAAATGAAAGGTTCTTGAGAAGGCCTCGGCTGTGCCAGGCCCATGGCCGGGCAGGCTATCGCCAAAGGTGGGTTCAGACTGACCTCAGGCATCTTTGATCTTTGCTGACAAGTGGTTCTCGCCGTCTTCTCCTCTCTTCCTAGGGTGACACTGTTTTACTGCAGAGAGCTGGGGGCACAGTGGCCAGGGTGCTGGGCCTGGAGTCAGGAAGCCTTAGGCTCAAAGCCAGCCTCAGAACCACACAAGCTGTGGGAGCCTGGCCAGGCCGCTGACTTGTCTCAGATGACTCAGTTGTAAGACGGGGCCAATATCAGCACGTGTGTCACAGGAATATTCCAAGGCTCCGTGAAGGTGCTGGAGAGCTTAGCACAATGCCCGGCATACAGCAGGCACCTAATAAACCTTCCTTTCTCCCTGCAGAACAATCCAGAAGAGCCCTGCCCTGTGAGAAGACTGTGGGGGACTGAAGCGCTGGCCCCAGGGGAGATCAGCTTCCCAATGCCTTTCTGGTCTCTAAGCTGATTTTGTCTTCTTTTTCTGTTTTTAATGTCACCCTAAATAAAAAGCCATACACTGCTATCTCGCACTTTTCAGAGCTCACAATTCCCAAGTCTCTCCAAGGGTAAACAGGAAATAACAAGAGCAAAATCCCAAAGGACCACCCCTCACTGAAGAACGCAGCACTATGGGCCTCCAAGCAAAACGTGTAATGTCCAGGTCTGAGCCAGAGCCCCTTCTCTGTCATATGATAAGGGTGTTCAACGAGCACAACATCATCCTGCTATTTCTAAGCCGTTTTACCCAGACACTGGGCTCTTCCTGTAAAAGAGTCACCTCTGAAACATGGGCAGGAAAAGTACCCATAGAGGGGCCCCAGCTGTGCCCAGACAAATCCCCACTCACTGCCCGAGCCGAGTGGATCAGGGCTCATGAATAGGCACCTGTGCTACCTGAGAACCACAAAGGAAAACTTAGAAAACGAGTAACAAGATGAAAACAATTCTGAAGGTTCGATTCACTAAGCCTTTGCTAGATGGCTCCAGGGGCAACGCCCTCTGCCAGTGCTGGGTATGTGTGTGTGTGTGTGTGTGTGTTACACACACACACACACACACACACACTAAAATTAAGAGGTGAGAGAGGAATATATTGGGAGAAGGAGAAAGGGAGAGATAGATTAGGGTAAATGATCTCATAGAAAAGAGGCAAGAGAAAGCTGTTACAATGGAGGGGAAGAGCAGGAAGGGAAAGGAAATGGGACAACCTTACTCTCATTGAATTTGGCCTAAGGAGGGGAATAACATACACACTTATGTGGGTATCTTACCCTATAGGAAAGTAAGGGGGAAGGGGATAAGAGGGGGGATGATAGAAGGGAGAGTAGACTGGGGAAACGGTAGTTAGAAGCAAACACTTCGAAAAGGGACAAGGTCAAAGTAGAAAATAGAGTAAGTGGGGGGGGGGGGCTGCGGATAGGATGGAGGGAAATATAGTCTTTCAAAATTATGGAAACATTATGTGTAACTACACACGTACAACCTATACTGAATTGCTTGTCTTCCCAGTGGGGGTGGTGAGGAGAGAAGAAGAGAAAAAATCTGGAACTCGAAGTTTTAAGAACAAATGTTAAAAATTCTTTTTTATATGCAATTGGGAAATAAGATATACAAGCACTAGGGCATAGAAATCCATCTTGCCCTACCAGAAAGTTACGGGGGAATGGTGGAGGATATGAGGGCAGATTGGGGGAAGGGGTATTCAGTAGGCTCGATATTTTGGGGTGGGGGTAGGGGAAGGATGGGGAGAAAATCTGTAACTCAAAATCTTGTGGAAATGCATGTTGAAAATTTAAAATGTTATCAGTAAAACATCCCCCTCCAGTCCCCATCTGCTCCTACCTGATCGTCCTATCAGGGCACTCCTCAAGAGGGCAGGACATGCGCCCATGGGAAGAGCACAAAGGAAAAGGGTCGAGACAGAGCTAGGAAAAAATGTAAGCAGAGCCTCCCACCAGGGAGCAGGCCAAGGGAGGCTCCACTGAACGGGGCTCTACAAAAGAGGACAGGGGAAAGGCCACAAGAATGATGCAAGTCTTCTACAAAGGCAGAGAGATGCGGAAGACAGAGAGAGAAATTCAGATGGAAGTCCAGATACAGGGCATCAGCAGTCTGCTTGGCTGAGCTGCCATGGGCTGCCATGCAAGGACTCGGGGAGAAGGGAGACAAGCAGATCAAGGGGGAAGTCCTATGGAGGCTGGATCAGGGAGGAGAGAGACTGGTCACCTGGGCAGTGGGATTCAAACAGGGTGATCACAGAATTTCTGATTTACTGACTCTTTTGGAAAGAGCTAGCAGGGAGAGCCAGCTGGGAAATGGGGCTGCAGGGAGCCGAGGAAAAGAAAGCAGGCTTCTTTTTTTTTTTAATGCAAATTAAAGCTTTGTGCCCTTTCCCCAAATTCTAGGGCAATGAAATGCTTTCCCTCACAATCAACTTTTCCGAATTCATGCTGACAGAACTGATGTCACCTGCAGCGTCCAGGGCAGAACTGTCTCATGCAGGTGGGTGCAGGCAATGAGAGACCCCAGAAGAGCTCTGTCTCATAATCTCTCTCTCTCTTTTTTTTTTTTTTTTTGTCAATTAAAAAGCACTTATTGAGTAAAGGCTTACTACATGGTAGGCACTGGGCTAAGTGCTGGGATATAAAGATAGGCAGAATTAGTCCTTGACTTTAAGGAACTCACATTCTTTTTTTTTTCATTATTAAACAAATGCTTTATTAACTTCTGTTTTACATCATTCATTTCCGCCATATTTTGAGTTACAATCATTTTCCCCCCATTATTCCCCTACCCACCACCCTCAGTATAGCAGTCCCACAAGATATCGCTTCCTCCAATCTGCTCTCTCCCATACCTTCTCCCATACCCCCTTCGACTTTTCCATTAGAGGAAGGTGAATCTTTGTGTCCCAAAGCCTGCACATCTTATCTCCCAATTACAAGCAAAAGAGTATTAATAAGAGTATTTATATATATTTGAAACATTTAATGTTAAGACCTCGAATGTCAGATCCATTTCCTTCCTCCCTTGTCACCCATTCCCTCTGGGGAGATAAGTAATTCAGTATATGTTGTACATGTCTAGCTATGCAAAACATTATCATAGTAGATATATTGTACAAAGCTGCTTATAATTCCCTCCCACGCATCCCACCCCCCACCTGGTCCATTCCCTACATGATCCTGTCCCTCTTCTATAGTGGGTACTTCCAACCACCCCTCCCCCCAAGGATGCCCTCCCATCCATCATCCCTCCTCTCATCCCCCTTCCCCCTATCCTGCTGCAGGTTGAGATATCCCATTTAGTATGTATGTCATTCTCTCCCTGAGCCAAATTCATGAGTATGTGGTTTTGCCTTTTTTGCCTTCCTATTCTCCCCCTCCCTTGCAACCACTTCCCCTTGCTTCTTCCACATGAGATAGTCTACCCTACCCTGTCTCTCCCCATCTCCTCTTGCTACTTTCCTCTCTCACCTCATAATTTCATCCCTTGAGTATTCTCCTTCCCAACAAATTCAACCTATGCCCTCTATCCATATATAACTGTAACCACATACACACCCATTCACATATGTATTCATATGACCACACACCCTTCTTCCATTGTTTTCATAGTGAGAAAGATATCATCACTCACAGTTATTGCTTTTCCATGTAGAAATGTAAATAGTTCAACTTTGATAAGTTCCTTTTGATTTCTTTTCCCTGATTACCTTCTCAAGCATCTCTTGCTTCTTGTGTCTGGATGTCAAATTTTCTATTCAACTCTGGTTTTTTCCTCAAGAATGCTTGAAAGTCCTCTATTCCACTGAATGACCATATTTTCCCCTGAAACAAAATACTCAGTTTTGCTGGGTAGGTGACCCTTGGGTTCATTCCCAGTTCTTTTGCCCTCTGGAATATCATATTCCATGCCCTTCGATCCCTCAGTGTAGAAGCTGCCAGGTCCTGGGCTATTCTGATTGTGTTTCCACACTATTGAAATTGTTTCTTCCTGGCTGCTTGTAGTATTTTCTCCTTGATCTGGGGATTCTGGAACCTGGCTATAATATTCCTGGGAGTTTTATTTTTGGGATCTTTTTCAGGAGGTGATCGGTGGATTCTTTCAACCTCTATTTTGCCCTCTGGATCTAAAACATCAGGGCAGTTTTCCTTGAGAATTTCTTGAAGGGTGATTTCTAGGTTCTTTCCTTGATCATGGCTTTCAGGTAGTCCAATAATTTTTAAATTGTCTCTCCTGGATCTATTTTCCAGGTCAGTGGTTTTTCCCATGAGTTATTTCACATTGCCTTCTAGTCTTTCATTTGTTTGGATCTGCTTAACAGCATCTTGATTTCTCATAAAGTCATTAGCTTCCATTTGCTCCAGTCTAACTCTGAAGGAATGAATCTCTCAGTGAACTTTTGAGATTCTTTTTCCATCTGGCAAATTCGACTTTTTAAGGCATTCTTCTCCTCATTGCCCTTTTGGGCCTCCTTTGCCATTTGAGTTAGTCTATTTTTTAAGGTGTTGTTTTCCTCAGTCAGGCTGTTGATCCTCATTTCATACTTTTCCTGCATCCTTCTCATTTCTCTTTCCCATTTTTCCTCTACTTCTCTTATTTGATTTTTAAAGTCCTTCTTAAGGTCCTCTATGGCCTGCAACCCGCTCATGTTTTCCCCTGGGGCTTTTGGAGCAGAACTTCTGACCTCACAGACCTTTTCCCACTCTATGCCCCCAAAATAGGAGTCTAGGGTTG
This sequence comes from Gymnobelideus leadbeateri, assembly GCA_011680675.1. NCBI lineage: Eukaryota > Metazoa > Chordata > Mammalia > Diprotodontia > Petauridae > Gymnobelideus > Gymnobelideus leadbeateri. The sequence continues at coordinate 126,302 of WOXC01007338.1, read as the reverse complement.
CATTTTTCTGTTTAATTTGTTTCCTTTGCCTTGGCATGCTGCCACTTAATTACTTGACTTTTGGGCTTGTTGCCACAGTATGACTCTGCCATCAGACAGGGGAGCTTTCATCCCAAATGTGTGGGGGGACAACTTCCGTTTCTGGCAAGCTGGATATCCACCCCACGACCTCCACCCCAGACTACAATCCAGATCCAGGGAGGTTAAAGCAAGAGCGATTACCCCCCAAGACTGATTGCTGGATCTCCCTACAGTTTGCAGGCCAGGAGCTGGAGCTGCCACTGAAAACTACAAAATGGTGTGTCTCCTCAGTGGCTTCTAGCCCTCAGGGGAGGGAGCCGACGCATTCCCCAAATACTGGTCCCAAAGTCCATAGGGCACTAACCTCTCACTTTGTCTTAGGCATGTCTGTGTTGATACTTCTGGAATCGCCACAGCAGCTGGTGTTCTGGGGTCCCTCCAGCCAGCTGCTGGCCCGGCCATCCTGGGGCTAAAACCGCGGCTCAGGTGGACCTGGGCTTGGCTCTCCGCCCTGCGTGCTGCGCTGCCGGTTCCCAGAGCGCTGCACTGGTCCTTCCTGCAGGGCTGCTGGTCTGTCCTCAGCGGGAGGTTAGCTTCTCTGTGTCATTCTGTGGGTGCTGGGGCTCCAGAAATTGTTCAGAGTCCCCTTTTACATTACTTGACTTTTGCGGGGAGAGTGCCTTGGACGTGCTGTTTCTACTCCGCCATCTTGGCTCCGCCCCCTGTCTCATAATCTCTTGCAAAGACCAGGAGTCGCGAACCAACCCCAGAATCAAAGGGATGGAGGCCAGCAGACTCCCAGAGGCTCAAGCAGAGCCCAAACTCTGTATCTGACAAAGGAAGGGCCTGACCCTCAGGGAGGTCAGAGGGTGAACTCCCAGGAACATCCCCACTAGAAGCTAGTGCTTCTCTCAGGCTGGCCCAAGACTTAGGGCCTATGACAGCACTAAGATCCGGAACAGGCTGGACTGATTTCTTCAATTACAGACAATTATTTAAGGCTTATAAAAAAAAAAAAACAGAAAATAAATCCAGGTCTTACTATACCAGGAATTCTAGGGTTTCTAAATGAACCAATCATTCATACTAGATAACCGATTAACATTTGTAAGCCTTCCAAATGAGAACTTTGTTGAATATTCTGAATTCCCACAATCTTTAGTAAGTAAAAGCTTATCAAGCAGTGTCAAGTAGCCATATTAACAGTTACAGATGATCCCATAAAGCTGGAGCATCAGTAAAACATCCCCCTTCAATACCCATCTGCTCCCACCCTCATCCTATCAGGACGCTCTCTCCAGAAGGGCAGGACACAAAGGACATCCAGAGGGAGGGAAGGGGTGGGGGCCCCCAAGACATCAGGACGTCAGAAAGAAGGCTAATAGCAGTGGGCTGACCGTGGCCCCGCTGGGCCGCTGAGCCTGGCCTGCGCCAGACCAAGGTTCAGCATGTGCAATACATTAACACATCCACTGTACGTTTGGGTAAGTGGACTAACAAGAGGGTGAAACTCCTTGGAAATTACTCCACAGAACAATGCAGCACCACAAATGAAGACCAGAATCTAAGAGGCTAATAAACCACCAGCTCAGAGTTTTCATAACTAACTTGGCAGGCAGTGGGGACAGATGCTGGGAAGGAACATCACCTAAAATGAATCACTTTTGCTTCACTGAAACAAGAAGTATGCCCCAAGATGCTCCCTGTGGCCTGAATGCCTCAGGCCATGGAATACTCCATGCTCAGAGCCTTACCTCTCTGAACTGGCGGTGGAGGCGGTCACACTGGTGGGCTCCGATGGTGATCTCTGGGAGGTAGATGGGAACGGTTGTGTAATTCAGGACTTCGTATTTACTCTGGACCCTGAGCAGCAAAGAGAAAACATGTAGGTCACTGCCCAGACTCTAGGACAGACCCCCTTACCCCAAGCACCCCATGCCCAGGACATGGATGGATGACCCATGAGGTCTTCTCTGCCCATGCCATCACAGGTGCCTGCTACAAGGCCGGATTCCCCTTGACAGCATCATTGACAGACCTCACCTCACGAGCCCTTCCCAGAGTTGGCCTCCCTGGGCTCCTAACTGGGCTCACCCAAGCCACTCCATTATCCCATGGCTCCCTGTCACCTCCAGGATCCAACGGAAAATGCTCTGCTTGGCACTCAAAGCCCTTCAGAGCCCAGCCTCCCTACTTCCCCCAGCAGCACCAGACTGCTGGCCGTTCTTCCCATGGGGCCCTCAGCATCCTCTCTGGCCATCCCCAGGCTGCCCTTCCCAATGCCCCCAAATGCTGGTGCTTTCTCTCTCTCCTGATTATGCCCAATTTACCCTCCCTGAGAGCAGGGGCTGCCTTTGCCTTCCTTTATAGCCCCAGCTCCTAGCAATGCGGGCACACTGCCTTATCCCTTCCCGTATTCCCTCGCAGTCCCTGCTCCCAGCCCTTCTCTAGGCTGAGTCTCCTCACGATGGGCCAATGCTTCCAGGCCCCTCACGATTCTGATCACTGAGATTTCTCTGGGCATTCCTGCTCATCAATGGCCCTCATGGAACGCAGCCCCAGTAAGCACCAAAGCCTGGCCCACTGGCCCTGTTTCCATCCCATTCTGACTGCAGGGCCTTCCTGGTGTCACCTTCCTCCTGCCTCCAGGATAAAACAGAAACTTTGAGCCCCAACCGCTTTCCAGACTCTCTCCCCTAGTGCAAACCTGGAGAGAGAGAGCTGGGCCTGGAGCCTCAGACTCTGCTGGCTGTGTGACCCTGGGCAAGTCACTTCACCCATCTGCCTGTCTTCTCATCTTGAAATCCTCCCTTCCCTCACTCCACAATTTAGCCAAAGAGGATTTGGGATTGTTTCTCCAACAGCTTCTGCCTCCGAACTGGCCCCACACACATTCTAGCTGGCCTCCACTCCCTTCAGGACCCAGCACCTGACTAAGCCTCTCCCCCCAGCCAGCCCAGTCATTCCACATCATCCACCAAACACAGTGCTTCCCTGGCTAGAAAGGAAGTGCCTCGAGGACGGGCTGCTCGGCTCATTTGTCTTTCTGTGACCATTGGGGAGGCTACGTGGCTCGGTGGAGAGCACTGGGCCTACAGTCAGGAAGACCCGAGTTTAATACAGACTCAGATGCTGACTGGCTGTGTGACCCTGGGAAAGTCACGTAACCTCTATTTTCCTCAAATCACTGGAGAAGGAAATGACAAGCCACTGCAGACTCTTTGCCAAGAAAGTAATTGGAAGGTGATGGTTCCCAGGGTCACAGACATGACTAAATGACTGAAGACAACAAATGTCCCCAATACCCAGCACAGAGCTTGGCACAAAGGAGGAGCTTAATAAATGCTTGTTAGCTTATCAGCTTGTAAAGACTGGGGGAAAAGTACAACAAAGGGCTTTTTCTTTTTCTAGGAATTCAAAACCATGGAAACAGGCCCCTCACTAGGGGCCCGGACAGACACTGGCTGTAGCTGGTCTGAGTCCTTTACTACGTTTCTCCATCTGGGCACCAGCCAGGTTCGATAAGGAGCGGCAGAGGGCCTGATGCCACGGAGGCAGCCCAGCCCTGCTCCTCCTCTCCTCTCTTCCCCTCCCCCCCTCCCCCCCTCCTCTTCCTCAAGCACACTATCTTTATCCCGATTCCCTCTTCCCTGAGGGGCTTTGCAGAAGGCCTGGGAAGCCTGAATTCAGGCAAAAAGAAAGCTAAAATCGCCTTTATGAGAATCATTTCTACCATCCCAAAAAGGATCGTCACAGAACAATGCCCTAGCTCAGAGTTTGCCTGGGCGATTTAAAGGGTAGCACCACGGGATCTGCACTGAAAATGAAGGCCCTGTCTCCATCATTCAACAAACAAGCCCAGGAAGAAACGACTAGAAATTGTGTAGGGATATGGGGAATTACAAGCAGGCCCACAGCTCCATCTACATGGAGACTGAGGGGAGTGCGTCCCAGAAAAAATTCTGAGGTCAATTCAATGATTTAACTGTTCACATCCCCCTCCTGGGTCTTTGACAAAGACGCCCCAGGGCACCCACCTGCAGCCTTGCCCGAAGCTGTCTGGGCTAAGCAGCCCGGGGACAGCGAGGGACGGCTGTCTCTCAGGAGCCTGCCTAGGAGGGCATCATCCTCTCCCAAGACCCACCAGCAAACCACTGCTGGAAGCCAGGCCCCAGAATGCCTCCCAAAGGCTTGGGAAAAGCCCAACGGCATCTCCTCACTGGGCATACATATTCTAAAAGTCAGAGTGAAGCTAGAGAACACAGCATACAACTCTGGGGCTAGAGGGGCTGCTTCCCTGTGAACTGATGTTGTGTTTTACAAAGAGGAACTGAATTCCTGCCCTCATGCCTGGCCAGTCACCCCAAGGCCAATGAAGTCCCAGTTGCCAGGAAGGGACCTGTGGCTCAATGGACAGTGGCCAGGGAGCAGGGAAGCACAGAACCCCAGAGGCCGTATGGCACAGAGCAGCAGGCTGGGCAGGGAGAAGTTAGGGGGAGAGGGGACAAGTTCCTCGTGTGGGGCACAGACCAGGGTGTGGAGTAGTGAAGAAGAGCACCTGCCAGACAACAGCATCTGTTGTCGCCGGAAGCTGGCTGTGAAAAGATGCCAACATAAGAAAATGACAAGAGCAAGGAGGGCCTCTGCGGGAGTGGGGAGGAGGCAGTGCCTGTGCCAGACGCCGGGCTGAGGACAGGGCCCAGGCACAGGGAGAGAGTGCTGGGAGGCGCCCTTACATGCACAGCCAATTGCCCGTGGACACTGGGGGAGAAAACAGAGACGTTCACTGAGTGAACAAAGGGAAATTCGGGGTCAGTGGGGAAGAGAGCAGGCTGGAAAGCGGGGCAGGAGTGAGGTGGGGCCTGGGGCCAAGTGCAGGAGCACGGCCCACCGCCAGGAGAGCAAAAGGAGCAAAGCCTAGAGCAGAGGAAGGCCTGAGAGCCTCAGTACTGGGGGATGGCCGGCAGCTTTGGCTCAATGAGCAACTCCGGAAAGGAGGCGCTTTTCTCTCCATTCTACAGAAGAGGAAACTGAGGCACAATGCAGCCAGGGGTCAGAGGCGCCATGTGACTGCAGATCTAAGTCATCTGGAATGCCGCCAACTCCGCACAGCCATGCCTGTACTAGTGGACGCTCACTGACGGGGCAACACACTCACACAGCAGGAGAGGCACCAGAGGATCCCGTCAGGCAGCCCCCAAAGAAGAGGGGTGAGAACAGGCCCCCCCTTGCTGGGCAGGGGCCCACCCAGAACGTCCTGCCGGCCCATTCCTTAGCCTGCTCAGTTTTGTTGAATGGTAGAGCCTTGGTCGTTTTTCCTTTTTCAAAATGAGTGAATGGCTGGAAGGATGCATTTAGGGATATGAAACATTACGATATGAAACAAAAAATAACAGTAAAATAATTTTAAGACTCAGGAACCTTGGAGAGAAGAGATGGCAACGGGCCTACAAAGTAAGGGGTGAAGGGTCAAACAAAGGCAAGGACAAGACTCTAGGGGCCTGGCAGGGACAGGAGGCGGCCAGAGGCCGGGGGATCCCAGGGTTTGTGTTTGGTTAGATCTGAGTACATCTGGAGGTGAGGGGCTTTAAGGGGACGATCAATGGGGAGATTGGCAGAGGACGGGCCCATGGGCACGAGGGCCAGGGGCTAGCCTTGGCAATGAGAGAGCCTCTTCTTCAGAGACAAGAAGACAAAGATGTCAGGGTCAGAAAGGAAGCCAGGGATGGCCAAAGAGGTGACAAGGAGAGTATTCCAGGCACAGGGGACCGAAGCCATGCAAACAGAAAAGAGGTCTGTGTGGCTTGTCAGAATAGCAAGGTGTGTGAAAAAAGGGGCCTTAAAGGCCAAAGAGCAGAGTTTAGTAATAGGGAGCCCTGGAGTTTGAGAGGGGTCAGACCCATGCTTTAGGAAGATGATGAGAGAGGGAGAGGGTTGGGGCTCAGGGCATGGCTGTGGGAGGGGAGAAGGGGGCGCGTGGCTAAGAGAAGTTGTAAAGGAAGTCAGCCAGGCAGGAGGACATCAGGGCTGAGGGTGTCGCCCGACCACAGGGCAGGAGATCTGCAGGGACAGGCCCACAGAACACCCAATCCGAGAGAATGGAGAGGGTCAGCTATCCGGATAGAGGAACCTTTTCTGAACCCAAGAGACAGATGGCTGCACGCTACTAGGAGCACAGCTAAGGTAGCCTGGCTGTCTTCTGAGACAAGGAGGGCTGACACTCAGTAAGTGACTTGGACACAAAGGAAGCTGGTCTTCCCTTTAAGGATACTCCACTGTACTGAGGTAAATGCAGAAGGCAAACATTTGCCAAGCTTTGTTCTCTAGTGATTAAATGAAGCATCATTTATTGGGAGTGGTGCCATGAAGCAGCAGGAAATAAAACCCCCTGGGTAGGCCTCTGCCATCTCTAGGATGTTTATTCCATGACACTATTTTTGTTTCTTTCTATTTTTTGTCAGTCACAAGCCGGGTTTGACCACTCCAAAGTTTTTCTAAAGTTTGGCAGGGCAAGCCTTCATGGTCTGGCCTTCTTGCTTGGTTTTCCCTCCCCATATAAATTCAAAGATCCCCAATGCTTCCACCCAGGGACTTCTGGGCATTTTAGCTAGAACTGCAGAGACTGTGGATTGAGCCTGCACAGCTGTCTTTCCTAAGCTGGATCCTTCTGTGTGCACAGGCTGTGCTCTCACTGATCAATCCCTCCTTTGGATGACTCAAAACCACTGATGTACATAAAGCCCTCATCCTCAGGCCTCCCCAGACTGCCTGGCCAAGAGTCCAAGCCACAGCAGTAAAACTCCTCTCCTTCTTCCTCCAAGTTTCCTGATTAACCTAACGATGTCCCTTTTCAGGCCCTCTTCTCTCTGGGGGTGGAAAGAGCTTCACAGATGCCACCTCTTCCAATGCCCTTTCCTCTCCATCTGAGCACAGGAAACCCAAGGGCAGGAAGGATCTGCTCAAGGTTACAGGCAGCACTGGGTAGAGATGAGCTCCCCATGGTGTCCCTGGAGCCACCGAGAGGTCTGTTTGGCAAGGAGGACAGAGCCTGCTTCTCCCCCTTCTCATCTCCCATGTTCACCTCTCTTCACTCTCAGTCCTTGGGCCTCTCAGATCCTTTCAGAATGTAAGCATCTGCCAGAGCCCAAGGACCAGGGGCTGTCACACATCCCAAGTCCTCATCTCCCCAATTAAAGACCCCTTCCCGGGGGAGATGGAAACAGAAGACCTCTGCCTTAACCGTCCCAGGCTGCTGTTCACATGTCAGCTGCTTATCTGACATGCCTCACGAAAAGCAACCCCTTGTCAGTCTGCCCTGGAGATTCGCTACAACAGGAGGGAGCGCTGAAGACAAAACCAGCTTTATCCCAGAGATGAGAATTTTTGTAAAATACGACTCTAACAAAGCCTGCCTTCATTTCCCAATATCAGCCGGATTTCCATTAAGTGTACACAATCCTACCAATCTCCCTGAGGGCAACGGCCCCCTCTGCTAGCTCCCAGCAGCCTCTGCGTGCCCCAGTCCAAGAGCCATCACTGGAGCCTTTTCTGCCCCTGCTCCCTAGACCCCAATCAGCTTCACCAGGAAGCAGGCCTGAGTCCATGCTTTGGCCAACAACAGTGACAATGGTGTGGCGGCTCCACAGATCTGAAGGACAAAGGTGCCCCAGCTTCAAGGCTGACATGGGCTAGGATTGGGGGATGCTGAGGGTGATGACAAGTGAGGCCAGCAAGTTCTAGGACCTTGTCTAGCAGCAGACTGCAGGCCATCTTACAGGTACTGTAGCAGATTTCCTGGCTCACTCTATGACCTCATGGATTAAACAGTAGGTTAGGACATTTGTCTATTCAAAAAACATTAATTGTAGAAATGCTACATAAATAAAGGAGGGTCCTGGAACCAAAATGTCATAGTAGGCGATGGAAAAACTTCAAGCAAGCCCTGCTACTTGGGGTCTGGTAAAGTTACCTAGAATCACAGCCTCCCCACACCAGGCGATTCTTTCAGGGGCTAGGCTGGGGCACACCCTCCAAAGGATGCTGGGCTACCTGGCCATTCCCACATGCACAAGAATAGACTCACAGCATCCTCAAGTGATGGAGAGAACGGTCATTTTGCTCCAGCCAAGGGCCCTTATCAAATTTGACATAGTCGATATCTTCCAAAACCTGAAAGAACATCACACATTAAACTGGGTTCAACTCAACAAATATGCATTAAGAGCCTACTAAGGTAGGTTGAACCTACAAGGTACTGGGCCAATCACACCCCCACACCCTGACCAAACCCAAGCACACACACACGCTGTCTGTCCTCAGGGACCTTCCATCCATCTGCTCCTGGACCAGGGTGGGGGTGTCAGGAAAGACTGTCTGAGGAGAGGCCCCTGAGACGGGGCTTAGAGGAAAGGAGGGGCTCCTTCAGGAGGGAGGAAACTACCTGGAAACTGCCAGAAAGTAAGTTTCCCGAGTTCCAGATAGCTATCTTGAGAGAATGAGCTGAGGAGCTAATAGCTTTGTCACCACAGGTATGTCTTCATCTGATGACAAGCCCTGTGCACATCAGGTCCACAGTTCTTTCCTCCGTTCTTCTGCCCACAATCTCCTCACCAGGAGCAGATGATCCAGGGAAGCACTGGTGAGGGGGCCAGTCTGGGTAGGCAAGTCAGCCTGGCTGAAGCAGCAAAACACGGGAGGGAGAGACAGCAGCTGCGGACAGATGCCTCCCACATCCTTAACCCTGACTCCTCTCGGGTCCCACTGAAGATAGCCCAGGACCCTGAGCCCAAGATCCCTGGGAGAAGCCAGGCTCTCAGCCTGGTGCCCTCAACATCCTCAAGTTGAGGCCAAGCAACAGCTCCCATAGTTACTGAAGCCTCAGATAATCCCTGACCCCAAAGCCCCTGGCCCTGCCTAATGGTTCAACATCAGAAACTGCTATCATTTTTCCAGTGGAAATGACATAAAAGAAGCCAGACCATCTGCTTCACCCCTAAGGAGCGTGCCATCCCCTGGAGAGCTGGGACTGTGCTGGATTCCCAGTGTTCTGTGGATTAAGTGCTGATTAAAGGCTTCATTCATTCCTATGACAGCCTGTTTCCCCAAGAAGATGGAGGCCATCCTAAGGCCTTTAATCTTCAGCCACTCTCTCCTACTTACATCTAGTCAAAGATCAGGACAAAGCCTCCCCTTACTCCCACTTCTCAGTCTCCAGCGAACAGATTTCCCTATTTCCTACCCCTTACAAACACACTCAGGTCTCCATCTTCTCACTTCCATCACCAAACTTCTGGAAAGAGGAAGACACCTTCCACAGCGCTCCTGCTTGAGCCCTCCAGTCCCTTGTGATATGGCAGCTGTTCATACCTCTCTCCCCAAACTGTGGCCTCAGTCCTCTCTGGAGCATGACCCCAGTGACCACCCACATCTCCTCACCTGACTCGAGGAGCATCACACGCCCCAGAGCTTCCAAGAAGAGGGAAATGACCCCAGCTTGACCCCAACCATACTCAGGCTTAGCCCCTCCAAAAAGACACCAACTAGCAGTAAGTGGCTGTCCCCATTCCTTTTTTTTTTTTTTTTGCTTTTTGGAGGGCTATTGGGGTTAAGTAACTTGCCCAAGGTCACACGGCTAGGTTTTTTTTTAATCTGTGTGTGCATTAAGTGTCTGAGGCCGGATCCGAACTCAGGTCCTTCTGACCTCAGGGCCAGCGCTCTACTCACTGCGCCACCTAGCCGCCCCTCCCTATTCCTTTTTAATAAAAAGGAACAACAATGCCTAAAACAGTTCACTATGAATTCCGTACAATGACACAGAGAATCCTGGTCCGGGTTCTAGTGAGGGTGGCCCAGGACTGGCCATCACAAGGTCTCTTACTGGCTGAGAGTCTGACCTGGGCCAGGTCATGACCTGTGGGCCTCAGGTTTCGAATTATCCAGACCAAGCCTACTGATTACATACTGGAGACACTACTAATAAAAAGGAAGCCAGTCCCTGCCCTCAAAGAGCTCCCAATCTGAGGGTGCAGAGTGAGCCAAAGGCTAGCTTCTGGGGAGGAGTTCAGGGTCCAGCCCCAGCCCTCCAATCAGAGGGCAGAGGAGACTGAGGGGGGTGGGGGTGAGGGCACCAGGTAGGGGGCAGGTGCAAGAGGAAAGAGAGCGCAGCCACCAGACAGCACTGGTCGTCAGCAGCTCATTCTGCAGGTGAGGAGACAGGAATGTCTGACCTACTAGCACTGCAAACATGACCTCAGAACTTAACCACAAAAGGTAAAATGAAGTTTTCAAGAATGAGACTGAAAACAAAACTTCTCCACCTATTTTAACCCTTACCTTGTCCATGTCCTTTGCTTCCTTCGCCGTATATTGTAAAACCTCACACTTTTCACTATAAAAAAAAAATCAGAGAAGTTCAGTTCAGTTGAAAGCCTTTCTGATCTCCCATGAAAGTGCTGATGACGTGTAACAAGGTCCCACTGCCAGAGGCCTCCCCCCTCTCCTCCTCTGATTCAGGGGTGAGCCTCCCCAGGCCCAGAACCCAAGTTCCCAGTGTCAGAACAGAAAAGCCGCCCAGACCCTCCAACAGTGAGCACTGTCCTCTCTCAATGCCTTTACTACATGTCTAAGCCTAACGGCCTCTCTTGGTCCTCAGGCTTCCTATCTGTCCTCTTGACACCAAGCAACCAGACTCTCCCCTGGACACTCACTTCTCCCTGAGGTTGTCCAGGAATCCTTCATCTGGGCATGGGCTGGGCCTAGTCCCCCACCTTCTTCCCCTGGCACTCTACCATCAATTCCATGTATATAACCCTAAATGCATGGCCTTCATCTCCCCCTGAACTCCAATCTCACATCCTAGAGACACCTCAAACTCGGCAAGTCCAAAACACAACTCATTACCTTCCCCTCAAATCCACCCTTCCTCATCACACTGCTATTTCTGTCAAAGGCAGCAGCCAAGTTCACAACCTAGGAGGCCCCCTTCACTGCCAGGTCTGGCCCAAGTACCCCCTCCCCTCCAAGTCTGGGCCAGGAGGAGAGGAGAAAGGATGGCTTCTCGGAGCAGGTTGCACCATCATGGTGGAAGGGCAGGCATAGCTATATCCCATCACGAAAGCTAAAGGACCTCATTCTCCCACTCACTAATCCCAGAGCCCTAGAGAGCATGCCCTGCAGCCACGTGTGTGTGGGGGGGGAGCAGCTCTAGGCCATGGCCCAGACCCAGTTACAGAGGATAGCTGACAGACTCAGGAGACCGAAGACCAAATTTCCACTGACAGTTGCTCCCAAGCATGAGACCTTGGTCAAGTCCCTCCACACTTCTGCTCTCTGGTTGTCTCCTTAATTGTAAATGTGAGAGTCAGATCAGACAGCTTCTGAGAAGTCTGCCCTGCTCTAGGTCTCAGGCCCAGGAAGCTGTAGTAGGGGAGGTGCCTCCCATACCAGGAGTTCCCCAGGCTGATGAAATCCCAGGTTTAAACCCCCAATCCCCAAATGATCTTACTTAAAGCTAAGAAACAGAACACAACAGATATACTAGTGCCGTGTGTAGAAGGGCCAGTTTCACATCTTCCAAAGCCCTTGTAGGCAGCAGCTTCTACCTCGAAGGCCCTGCACAGAATGCCCATAGAATCCTGCACTCCGGCCTCAGCCAACTTTTCTCCAGAACCAGGATTCATGAGAAAAAGGTGCATTTGTGTATCTGTGGCGGCTGCTGCTGCTGCTGTGTCTTCTCATTAATGCTAAGTGCCACAGGTGGCCACTGTGAAAGCAAACCCACAACCAGGGCTCTGGCTGGCCCCCAAAGAGGCCTCTTGGAAAGAAGATCCTGTGCTCCTAAGAGCTGATTAAAAGCTCCGGCCACTTGTACACTGGGGACAGGCTACAGCCCCTAGAGACAGGTACTCCCTAAATCCCTCCCTTTCCAGCCACACGCAAAGCTCAAGAATGCTGAGGTTCTGGCTATCTAGTCCTGCCTGGACTTCCCTACGTAGGTGCCCATGCTGGGAAGCCCTAACTCAGGCTGTTTTAACATAACCCTCTTGGGCTCACACCAACAGTAATGACCATAGACATCACAGCCACACCCTACTGTGAGGCTGCAAAGCTGCCCTGGCACCGAAGACCGTCAGCTCTGACCCTTCTGTTAAGGCCATGAGCTGGGTGGGATGAAAGTGTTCTCCAGGGAAGCTCTGACCCAAGGTGGAGCTTACAGAAAAGCAGCCTTTGCAGCTCCAGCCCAGAACTTGGCTAGAGCTTACTAATGTCCAAGCAGAGCAAATGCCAAGCCAACAAGCCAGGCTCATCCATTTAGCCCAAATCAGGGGAGTCTCGGATAAAACAACTGTCAAAAAGGTCAACTGCAAATGGAAATGGTCCCAGGGCCACTCAGGCTAACAGACAGCAGGTCACTTGGGCTGACTTAAATAAGAGATGAGGGTGTTCTCCAGGGAGGGTGGAAGGCAAGCTGCTTGACTGACCTCATTTCTGGAAGGAAGGTTTTCTTGTAGGCATTTTCAATGTCCTGTAGGTAGGCGGCCGTGATCTTCTTTTCATGAGCCTAAACAAACAAAAGTGAGATGTGACATGTGGCGATGGTTCATAAAATGGGAAAGCCGGTCCACAAAGGCCACACACGCCAGGCGGATCTAACCCTGCCCAGTCACTAAGAAGCCCATCCTGAAGGATGGCGCCAAGAGGCCAAGAAGGTGAATTCTGAATTTTCTCCCTCCCTTTGTCTTTAGGAATCTGCTGGGCTACTTGGGATCAGTCTATCAGAGCTGAAAGGAACCAGAGAAACGGCCTGGCCCCACTGTGCTTCCAAAGTGGGGCACTGTGGGCCATAAGCCCGCTGCCTCTCGGCCCCACGTTTAAAGCTAAGAGCCAGGGGAGGGGCTGCTGAAGATCCACTCCAGCATGATGATCCATGACCGCTCGGCACGTGCTGGGGGAGCCTTCACTGGCCACACACAGCCAGCTACTACAGGTACACAGGGGCAGGTGGGCAGTCCTAGGAACAGTCACATAAAGGTGGCCAAATCTCCCCCGAGGACCAATGTATAATCGGGAGCTTGCTTTCTATCACCGACCCTAGTTGGTGGTGCATGTCAGTAAACTACAGAAGGCATAAGGAAAAGGACCCAGAAGAAGAACAGAGGAGCCCATGACGTTCCCAGCACTGACTGACGTGGTGAAATACCAAGTCCTTACGGGGGGCCTACCGTTAGGGTCAATCCAAAGTCCACCTCTGCCACACTGAGTGGAAGGGTGGGACACATAGCCCCAAAGACAGATGCTGGCTTTGCACCAGAGCTCCCTGAGGCCCAGAGATCTTGCCACAAGCCAGAAGGTCACTTGACTACTTGTGACATCTTCATCCCAACAGAAGGGAAAGGTAACACATTCTCAGTCACCTCACCGATCAGGACCCTAACCCTAGCCCACTCCAAAAGGATGAAGGGGAAGGGAGAGAACTAAAAAAGTATGACCCTGTAACTAGCCCTCCTGGTTCTCCATGTGACACAAGATGCCCATCTCTCATGGCTTAACCTCTCTGGGCCTCAGTCCTTTGAGACAAAGTGAGAGGGTTGGAATAGAAGATCTCTGTTGCGTTTCCTAAGTTCAATGTGCTGGGATTCCTTAGAAATAAAAGGACAAGGGCCCACCCTCTACCAAGTTACCAAGCCCAAAGGGGTGGCAGTGAAATAGGATGAAAGAGCACACAGCCCCATACACTCCCTGATGCCATGAAGACAACTCCTAGCACATTCCCCCAGGAGGGGTCCCCTGTCCCCAGTGCTGGTGGGTGCCAAGCAGGCACTTCTCAAGAGGGGGTGTAAAGGCATGAGATGGTGCCACGTGACTTCTGAACTGTCAAACACAGAAAAAATGACAAAGCAAAGTAAGATGGGACATGGGCAGAAAAGCTGGGTTACGTTTCCTTTATCCTGAATCCTCTTTAGGATCTCGGGAACAGGCATGTCGATGTATATAACCAGGTGAGGCGGCAAATATTGCGGGGCGGTGAGACGTTTGATTTCCTCGTAGTGCTCCACACCTAGGGAAAGGGAAAAGTTGGCCTGAGAGAAGGAGCGGGCTGTTACTTAGCTCCCCATTTTCCCAGCACAAGTGGCTGAGGACATACAGAACTGGCAAAGAATCAGAATCGGCAAAGAGTGACGTGCTCAGACAGCGCCTTGTTGGCCTCTGCAGATGAAGGAGATATGAGCCCCATTTCCCCCGACCCCCTTCCCCTCGATGGCTGGCAGGCATCAGCAGCTGTCTGCTTCTGGCCAAGCAAACATGTCATCACCAAACTAGAAACAGCTGAAGATTTCTTGTAGGCTCGCCTGAATAGCTAGGGGGTGCTTTATGACAAGCACCAGACCATGTGCCTTGGAGGCTAACACTGTGCATGGCCATCCTGGCTTGTTATTCACACACAAGGCACCCCTGACGCTGGAGCTCTGGAGCAAAGCCTGTCTGCCACGACCCAGAGGCAGAATTCTGGGAGGAAGGCCCAGGCAAACCATCTCAACTCTCGGGGCCCCAGTCTCCTCATCTGTAAAATGGGGCGGGGGGACACACTGGCTCTGCTTCTGATTTCTGGGACTGGAAGGCTCAGGTTCTCATGGACAAACAGGTGAGGACCCGATTCACGGAGGTGTCAGAAGGCTGCACGAGGCTTATCAAGCTCTCGAGGACTAGGTCAGGGTTGGGGACCTTGCCACCTAAAGGGCATGTGTGGCCCTCCGGCTCCTTGGATGTGTCCTTCTGACTGAGTCCAAGTTTTACAAAACAAATCCTTTTATCAAGGGGATTTATTCTGTGAAGTTTGGATTCAGTCAAAGGGCCACCACATTTGAAGACCTGGAGGATCACATGTGGCTTTGAGGTGGCAGTGCCTCACCCCTCAGCTAGAGAAACATCAGCTGAGATGGTTCAGCAGATACCAGCACAGGCACTGAAAGGTGGCAGGCACTGCCCTTCATCCTGTGGCCTGTGACAATACCAAAGGGCTGCTCTAGGCTCAAAGGAAAAGGCCTTCCCCAGTCAGAGCTGGGACTCCAAACATAATGAGAAGACCCTTTTCTGGATCTGGGAACAAGAACATCCTCATGTAGGAGGCAATGAAGTGGCAGCAAGACAACAGAACCCTGAGGTAAGGAGCCACAGGAGAAATACAGTGGGCAGAGAATTGGGTACCAAGAGAGGAAAAACAAAACTCTCAAGCCATTTCTTTTCTTTTTTTTAACTACATGCAATAGCTTTTTTGGGGGGGGAGGGGGGAGGGGGGAAGGCAAGGCACTTGGGGTTAAGTGACTTGCCCAAGATCACACAGCTAATTGTCAAGTGTCTGGGGCCAGATTTAAACTCAGGTCCTCTTGATGCCAGGGCCAGTGCTCTATTCACTGCATCACCTAGCTGCCCCAAGCCCTTTCTACAAAAATAAAAATGGCATGGCCCTGCCACCCTTTGTCAACTGACAACACACTAGGGAAGTGAAGGCAGGGCTGGAGATAGGACATGGACACAGGCTGGGCAGGGAGAGAAGGAGGGCTCCAGAGGCAGATGGGAGAACTCTGGGCCTGGAAGGATCCAGGAAGGTGGAAATAATGATGCGAAAAGGTCTCCCAGACCTTGGGGAGAAAGTGCCTGACAAGGTGGGGAGGAGCTCTCTGCTAGCCCAGACTGCCCACTGAGTGCTCTTTTTCACTTCTCAGAGCCCAGGGCCCAAGCACCAGCAAATGGCAAGCTTTGAATAAAGACATCCCAAACTAGGGACGCTGTCAGCTACAAGAAAGAAAGAGGAGCCAGGAAACTGAGGAGGGCTCAGAGACAGCCAAGAAGTGAAACAGCTCAGCACACCTACGCCCAGACGTCCTGCAACAACTCCGCCTCAGGGCCCCTCCCCCAGGACACTGTGAGTGTGCCCATCTGGCGGTGGGGACGAGGAAGCTTTCCAAGGACAGTGCTGACTTACACTGTTTTCGGATGAATCCTTGCTTGAACATGGCCTCCATGAAGACAAAGTCGCTGAAGATGGAGCGCTCCAAAACTACGCCCTGTCCTGTCGTCACAAAGAGAATGGTGCCATTAGAGCCTGGCTCTTTACCGCCTTGGACAGCCAGATGAGGAGCCCAGAGAAGGGACTCTGCCTCCTGGCCATGACACCCTCCCTTGCTGGCATGGTCCAGCATAAGAACTCTTAGCCTAACCCAACCTCCCTCAGAGGGCTGTCAGCGCTAAAATACATACAATAAGGGCTTGGCTGGCTTCACACCCACGACTTCCCCAGGGAGGAGCCTCCCACTAGAGCAGTTCAGCACCTTCTCTGTAACCTTAAGAGATCTGGGGAAGGGGGTGGGGTGGTAGAAATAACAGGCCCTAGGTCCCACAGGAAGGACTTGGACCCAAGTCAGCCTGGCTCAGAGGCCAGCTATCCATCCCTTAAGCCACAGAGCCTCTCCATCACTGCAGTGGGTTTAAAAGAAAGAAGAGCAGCAGGGGAGGCTAGAGATCCTCAGACTCCAGCCCTGACCACACCTAAGCAAGGGTGACTGTCACCAATGAGCAGCCAGCCCTGTTTTCAGGGGAGGGACACCATGCCCACTTACAGCCCGGAGCTTCCCCCCAAGGCAGCAAGCCGGACACAACGGAAGGAGTGGACGGACAGGAGAGTGCCCTTCCAGCTCATGAGCAGGGTCCCCGGCCCCCACCTGTGCTCAGCAGGTGGTCCAGCGCATCCGAGTACTGCAGGAGGCGGTTGGCATAGAGCCAGGACTGCAGGCGGTAAGCGTTGCCATCGTTGCTCCTAGGGTTGTCATAAAACTTCTCCAAGCTGCAGTTGCCGCCCAGCTCCGGACTCAGGATGTTTCCGAGGCCCGAGTTTTTTTCCGAGTAATGTATGTCGACTTCAGGAAAGTGCTTCAGACCTGGGGGCGGAGGAAGAAACAGCATCAGGCCCAGCGTGTGGCAGTCTGGGCTGGGCCACACTGGGGGGGCCTTCCCTCGGGTGGGAAGCGGCTCACAGAGACCAGCAGCAGAGGCCGAGGCGACGCCAGTGCAGGCTGGAGGATACAAAGTATCGCTTGGGGCGGATACAAAGTATCCGAGGACTCTCCAAGGAGCGCAGGGCCGTACCGAGGCTCTCCGCCAGCTGCCGCGCCAGCTCGCTCTTCCCCGAGCACACGTTGCCGTCCACCGTCACCACCCTGCTCTTCTCGGTGAACCTCTTCGTGGTTCTCTCCCCGAGGATGTAGGACAGGAAGCCGTAGCGGCGGCTGCGCCGCGGGCCCGTGTGAAGGCCGGCCTGGGAACGGGGCAGTGAAAGGTGATTACGGGAGGGGACGCAGGCTCGGGCACAATCCCGGCCTAGAGGGCGGGGCCCCCCAAGGCCGCGCCCTCCGCAGTAAGGCTCTTCCCGCACCCCGGGCTGCGCAGGCTAAGGCCGCCCCGGCCCGTCCTCCGCTGCCCCCGAGCTCCGGGCAGAGGGAGAAGCTGAGGGGGGGCCCAAGGTCACAGGGGGCCCGGCTGCACCCGCCCACTCACCACGAATGGGGCGCCCACGGCCCCGAGCCCGCGCGCCGACGCGGACAGGGACACGGCCCTGGCCGCGCGGGACCTCAGGAGAACTGCAGCCATCGCGTCCTCACGGCCGGAGGGCGACTGTCCGCGATGCCTCGGCCGTCCCGCGGGAGAGAGGTCTGCGCCGGTGCCTTCCGGTGTCGCCCGGAAGTGACGTGACTAAAGCGCCACAGGAGGCGGAGTCACCAAGGGAAGGAGAGGGGGGACTGGGAGTACGAGGGCGGGGCTGAGAGCAGGAGGGGAGGGGCGGGGCTGAGAGCAGGGGGGGAGGGGCGGGGCTGAGAGCAGGGGCACCCTCCCACTTCTTGAAGCTGGCCAGCCAGCCCTCCAGGGTACAGGGTTAGAGTCACCCCCAGTTGCGGCTGATGTTGCCACCCCCAAACACCTTCCAATCCCTTTCCCTGCCTTCTCACCTCATACACACCAGTCATCTCCAATGCTGGCATCTCTAAAATGCCACAGCGTTGCCCCTTCCAATTGCCGTCAACATCCCCAGTTGTGCCCGGTGCCAAGGGGCACCGGGACTCTACCTGACCACTCGCTCCGCACAACCTCGGGGCACTGCAGGCTTCAGCAAGGGCTGGTTTGCGGCAAACAAAAACAACTCTTGAAGCCCGCCAGAAAAGTTGGGCCACTAAGAGCGGAAGAATGAATGGGAGGGCAGGGATGGATCACCTGAAGTAGGGGAGGAGTTGCTAGAGGCTTAGAAGGGGCAACCTGGGAAGCCCATTCCTGGAGGCAGCGAGCTAACTGACCCCAGCAGACACAAGAACAAGTAGCCTGCCTCGTCCTAGGATGCCCAGGGCCTGCTGACCCCCAGCACACAGCCACAGATGACTAGCTTCCACAGGCTTTCCTGGAAAAGTGCAGGGAGATGGAGAGAAAAGGCAGGCTTGAGGCCCCCTCCAACATCAGAGCTGCTTTAGATGATGGTTATCCAGGCCCCACAAATGATGGAAAGGCCAGGCCAGCAGCTCCCTCCAAAACAGCTGCTGATTTGGGCAGAGCTCAAGAACTGGCTTCCTTGGGAAGACCTTTGATTTGAAATAAGCAGAGGATGGAAGGCTTGGCCAGTGGAGCTGATGGGAGCCCTGCAGTCTGCTCCTCCCAGGGATTCCTGGGCCTGGGCCCAACCCTTTGGAACTGCCCCCCAAAAAGTATAGACACCATTTCTTCACATAAGCCATTTTTATTTAGTTTCCAAAGTACATTTTGGGTGGGGGGAATCACAAAGCTTCCATCACTCCAGCAAATGGATCATTGGAAAACTAAGGCCACAAATTTCAAAGTGGTCTATTTCCCCTTTTTCTGACTCTGCCATGATGGCTTTTCAGAAAAGTCCCCCATGACACACCACACTGCCCCAAAGGGAAACCAGGTCCGAATCAGAACAGCAAGTGCTGCCTTCCACCTTAAAGGCACATCCTCAATATCTTGGCACATGGGAAAAAAGCAGCCAGATCCCTGGCTTCTCATCAGACCCTATTACAGCAAGCAGACAGATGGCACTTCAGGAGAAAGCTGGAACATGGCATCAGACGTGAAGGCCGCACAAAGGAAAAGCTGGATTGCAAAGGGATTGTGTCACCCTCTGGTCAGGAAATCCCAGAGGTTTCCAAAACGTTTGCATTTGTAAAGCAAACTGTCTACCCTTCCAGTCAAAGGGACCATACGCAGCTGGATGGCGTGGCGGAGAGCTGACCCAACCTTTTACTGAACAGTCACTGTAAGAACTAGAGAAACATCTTGCCCATTGGCCAGAATTCATAAAGAACGGACAATCCGGACTTTGCTGGGACAGAGGGATGGGCAGGCAGGGAAGGGGTGGGGGGGGGGCAGGAAGGGGACTCCTCTCCAGTTCTGTATGGGATGAGACGTGCTTATTAACAAGGGAGCCATCTATGGTTCCTGGGCTGCTAACTTATCAGCATTGCTTCCCCTCAGTCACACATCATTCCCATGCCTTATTGTTATGATGAGACCCTCTCCAAAAAGAAGCCCTAAAGACCTCTGCGAAGCAGAATGCCATGTTTTTGCTTGTGAGAAGCCCATCCTACCGCCATGCTGCACCACCCCACTGGTTTTACAAGCATGATCATGGACATTAGGGATAACATCCCCTTGGACTTGTCCCACCAGCATCATCCCAGGAAGTGTCTACACCTCATAGTTTAAATGACCACTTACTTTATCCAGAGCTGCCAACAGTCTTTGCAACACCAAGAAAACAACAGGCTTATTTCATACGTTCTTTATTTCCCAATCTTCACCACAGAAGAATGTCAAACCTCAGCCAAGTAGAATACTAAATATCAAACTACTAGCAACTGAGAAAATGACCCAAATGAACCAAACACGAGGCTTTTCTGAACTTCCCAAAAGGGCAAGAGTGGAGGACAAGCAGAGACCAAGGCATTCAGAACATCAGACAGGTGGAGAGCCACAGACAGCACGGAAGGCCACCCCAGGGAACACAGCTGCACCACTCCCAGCCTTCCCAGAGGCCATGCTCCCTTCCAGGTCACTCTCTGTTTTCATATGTCAGTGGCTACAGTATCAAGACTCTAGGACAATGGATTAAACTAAATTCAAAAGGAAACCATTTAATGTGCCACAGAAATGTCACGGGACAGAATTGTGTTTGGCAGAAGGTGGTCAGGGCTGCTGCTACCACACTCTGCACTGGGACCCTCTTAGAGGAGTGCCCCAAGAGTCTGTCTGCAGAAACTGGGAACAGGACGGGGGAGCTGTGGGGAAGAGGGAGCCAAGAAGCGCCTGGCCTATCCATCTGGTGACAGGCTTCTACGGAGTTCTAGTCTTCACAAGTTAAGGGTGCCAACATCCCAAACTCTGTCTCTCCAAAGCTAAGGGTGTTATGGGGCCAGGTCTCCAAGAACTGCAAGGTCCAAGCCCAAGTCAGGGCTCACTGTCCCGCCCTCAAAGAGAATTCACAAAATAGTGTTTCTGCATACAGTGGCTCATTACTGATAAAGTGCATTTACCTCTCTTGAGGCAGACGAGGTTCTCACCACTGGTGATCAAGAGAAGCTCTAGGGGCCTGGGTCTGTCTACACAGCTGGCCAACTTCCCTGCCAGCCAGGCCTGCTGGGTGGATGAACACAGGGCCAACGTCCCCTGCCGCGCTGCCCTACTGGCTCCTGGCCCCATGCTCACAAGCCCTCCCTCCCACCCTCCTTCCTTCCCACTGGGACCTAACTCTGAGTTATGGCAGTCACTGGCTTGTGGGTGGGTGGGTCAGCTGGCCTCTTGCCAAGCCATGCTCCAGTGCTATCTAAAAATGCCCACATTGATGGAAAGTCCCGCTTCTGGTCTGTGCGGCTTCTCCTGCACGTGCAGGTCGGCCTCGGTTTCACTGCTCTCCAGTTGGACACTGCTCTGCAGCTGGACAGCTTGGCGCCTGGGACAAAAACACAAATCACCTCTTGGACACTGATGCCCACCTGGCTCCTCCCGGGCCCAAGCTGTAGCCCCAGCCTCAATGCACACACTTCCCTTCATTCAGACAGCGTGCTGAGAAAACTCAGCTTCTAACAGGCTTGGCTTCCCATAATCTGGTGGAAGTTTATGAAAACTGCCTTTAGTTAAATAAGCCTCATGGAGACCATTAGGTCAACTAAAAGGAAGAATTCCGATGCCTCCTTGACAGCCCCCCTGCAGAGAGTGAGCTTCCAGAAGCGCCCCTCCCTCCACTCAGCCTGACCCCCAAACATTCAGGGAGGCACCCAGCCTTCCCACAGTGGCAAGGCTGAAGAGGTCCAGGCTGGTACCCTCACCTCCTCCTCTTTCCCCCAAAGAGCTTGGTCTGATTCTCTCTTCCAATGTCGTCTCTCGGGGTGCTGAAGTCCCTGTTGTCATCCACCAGGAGATTCTGTTGATCAAAGCAAGGCACAGTTTGATCTCCTGGCAGAGCCTGGTTGGGGTGACAGGCCCCGTCCAGGGGCAGGAGCACCAGAGGACTGGGGCGTGGCAGCAATCACAAAATCTGAACAAGCCAAATTCTGAAAACATGGAATCTGCTCAGTCCTTTCAGTACTGTCCGACTCCGTCTGGGCCTTTCCTGGTGGAGTGCCTGGAGTGCTTTGCCATGTCCTTCTCCAGTTCATCTGACAGATGAGGAAACTGAAGCAAGCAGGGTAAAGTGACATGCCCAGGGTCACCCAGATGGGAACTGTCTGAGGCTGGGCCTCTGTGCCCTGTGGCACCCTCTAGTGGCCCCACATGGAATTCAGATAAAAGGAAAAAGAATAGGAAATCGTATTTTAGCATCTTGAATGCCAACATGAAAAAAGAGCCTAAAAGCCTCTGCCCCTGAGGTCAGAGACAAGCTCAGCTCTTTGTGATTCCGTCCTTTCCAGACTCAGGAAGGGGAAGCAGGCAGGGGTCCTCAGCAGAGCCTGGACCCTGCAGTCACTGCCGCTCCAGGGCTGGTCACCAAGCTCCCTCTCAGGCCCTCCCTCTCCTCCTCCTCCTCTGGGTCTTCCCCACTCTCCTGCCAAGCTGGCCCTCCCCGGGGCCCACTGCTCCTTTCAGACACAGACATGGGGGTGACACGAGGGGGTACCAACATGCTCTGCACACACCTTCACGCCAATGACATCTCCATCCTTCAGGCAGTAAGGCGCAGCCTGCAGGTTCTCCTGCCTTTTCTTTTTCCTCTTGGACACCTGCTGGTCCTATGAACAAGGAAAGCCAACTGAATCGGGGAAGTGAGTGGCAGGGCCCACTCCTCGGCCTGGCCGCTAAGGTGCCCCCCCCCAGACGTTACCCAGCTAGAGATGGGCATCCACTCAAACTTCTCAGGAAAGTACTTGGCGATCTCAATGCTGTCCACAGGGAGGCCGTAGTGGGCAGCCACACCGTGCCGCAGGGACAAGGCCGTGCACTCGCTCACCGTGTCCCACACAAAGTCCACGGTGGGGTAGTAGGCTCTCTCCCCAGGGATGCCCATCTGAGTCCTGAGCAGCATGTCCTTGGGGCTGAGACAGAAGAGAAGCCGAGGTCACTTTTAAAGCTAACTTGAGGATGACAAACAGGGTGCCAGACTCAAGAGTGAGGACAACCTGAGTGGGGAGCTGACTTCCGAGGTGCATGTGCTTTCCTCCCTGATAAATGGGGATAATACTAACCCCCCCCACCTCCCACGGGGGACAGTGAGCCTCAACTAAGCAAACAGCTTCAAGGTAGAGAACCCACACCAAAGAGAGGCCACCCCCAGCCCCTGGAGTAGGCCCATCTTTCCCAGCCATTCTACAGCCCTGACCCCTCTCCACCCTCTGAAGCAGCCCCTTGTTGCTGGCACCCACCTTCTCATACCCTGCCCTCTCCATGACTCCTGCACTGCCACATCCCCAGGCCCACACTGCCCACAGTCTGCTCTAGTCCTTCTCCCTTTTACCACCAACATTCCACCTGGGGCCACCATAGATAGTGTCCCACCAACCATGGATAGAGAGAGGGCCCATAAAGCTCCCCTGCATCCTTCTGGCCAGGTGGTCAGCAGCACTGGCAGCATCACTCCCCGTGCACCCAGCTGCCCCTTCCCATATCCCTCCCTCCCCACACCCAGCTATTCTCAGCATGGGCTCTCCTCCCCTCCGGCCTGGATGACGGCTTCCTGCTCGGCTCCCCCGTCCAGGTCCTCTTGTGAGACAGCAGCCCCAGAACACAGGACATGCCCTCCCTTCTCTTCCTGGCCCTCAATGTCCTGCACAGGCTGGTCCCCAGCCAAGCCAATCTACAGGACAGCGTCTGAACTCAATGTTCTGCCTCCCAGGTGTCTCATCCAAAAGGAGCCAACCACAGCTGGGCCCACAGTGGGCCCTCTTGCACTCCCTGCCACCTTTTGTTTGAGATACTATATCTCCAGGGCCCAGGAGAGCAAATGCTGAACAATCGTGTGTTCCACCGCAACAAAGATCAGCATTAATGTGGTACCCTCCTCCCCTTCTCTGGTCTCTGAGCCGCTGGCCATACTGGGGGCTGCCCCATCACCTGTGGGGACAGAGAAGATGCATCCACTGTCACATAGCTCTTGGTTCTCAGCAAGGGTCACCTGGGGCCTCTGCCCTGCCCATCACTTCACCATCACTCAATGCACATGTCCATCCTCCTTCTCCATCAGGTTCTGCCACCTTCTCCAGACACAGAACAGCAGTCAACACCAAGGTCTGTCCTCTCCCATTCCACTCCACTTCCAGTCCTAACAGCTGACCATGGCCCAATGACGGGTCAAAGGGTTCTGGCTCTCCAGTCTTCTAGCCTGATGCTGGCTCACGTTTAGACAGTCTCCACTGAGCTTGTTGCCCCATGACGCCAACACTCGCCACCCAACTGTGCCCACAGGCATCTTCTGTGGAGCGATCAGTGTTTGCCACAGCATCAATGTGAAACCAAGCATGGGGAGGCCTGAGGCCACGGAGTTGCCACAAGCCTTTGGCGCCCATGGTTTCCTCTCAGGAGTCACGGTCTTCACTTACTGCCCCAGTTCATGAGCTAGTACCTAATCCACAGCAGGCACTGGGCCAGTCACAAGAGGGTCCCGGGGCCTTATTTCTCAAGTTCCTCCACTTTCACATCTTGCTGTTTGCTGGGACCACTCAGGAATGCTAAGGAGCCCTGCACCCCGGGGTCACAGCAAGGTCCCAGGGGAAGGGGCTTCCATCTATGCTACAATGGACAGCTTTGAAGTTGGAGGGCCTGGATCTGAATTCCGCCTCTGACGCTACTAGCTAGCTGGCTGATGTTGGGCAGTCACTTTGGACGAGGTCTGACCCCCGATCCCTGCCACAGAGGTCCCTGCTGCGGCCAACAGGAACGAGATGGATTTCATGTATTTCTGGTCCGAAGCAGAACGGATTCCTCTCACAGAAGCGCTAGGACCCACAGGGCCTCTTAAAGGGATGTGACATCGAGTGAGCTGCACCCACAATGGACAACAGTGCTTCCAGGGGAAAAAAACACTCTGAGTGTCATAGTGACCAACTCAGAAAAGAGTGAGCGAAACCTGCCTTTGGGCTGGGGAAAGATCGAGGGACGATCACTGTCAAATCTATGGGGGATTCATCTGTCATACGAAAACGAAGCCAAGTGAATGAACAACATGGGGAACACCATGCCAAGGGGCGTGTGTGCGCACACGCATGCCTATGTGGACATGTGCCGAGTGGGGCGAGTGAGGCCGCATACCACGCACTGTCTGCATATGCATGCAAGCACCGCTGGGTGTGTGTGCTCTGTGCAGTGGGCATGGGCAAAGGCAGTGGAAATCCTTACCCCAAGGTTTCTCTTTTCTGCAAAGGCTCGATGCATATCTGAGTCCTCCCTCCCACTTTATAGTCCCTGGTAAAAAAAGAGAGAGAGAGAGATCATGTGATGTGTGACCAGCCCATCTGCATCTTCCACTGCGCCACCTGAAGCCCATCAAAGCTGGGGTGCCCAATCAGACCATCAAGTGCTTCCCAGAGCGCGTCAGCCAGGGCACAGACAGGCTGACGGCATGGCATGAGCCCAGTGGCTCCAAACCAAGGCCAGCGTGTGCCTCAAAACAGAATGGCCAGTAATGGGCCCCCCTTAACACCAGCCTGCACTGACCGGCCTCATCTCACAATCCGGCTCTGCAGAGTGGTAACAGACTGAAGGTGGAGGGTTCCACTGGAAACCTACTTGAGTTGTTGCTGGCTGTTTCGTAAAAGCCTGCCTGGACGCTTACTTTCCATGGTCCAGGCTCTGAGAAAGTCAGCAGACGGGAAACAGAAGTCCAGGAAAGACGGCAAGGCCATGGCCTGGAGGAGGAGAGAACATTTCCCCCAGACGTTAATAAGCAGTCCTCTTTACAAAGCTCTTACTTGTCGGGGGCAGAGTCTGCCTGACAGGGCACACAACCCTCCCCCCGCTCCCCACCCCAGGAAGAAGGAACTTTCTTTGGGCGAATCTGAGTCCACACGCTCAAGGCTGGTTCAGACATAGAATTTCTGAACTAGCGTATGTGTGTACAAAGAGGGAGAGGAGGGAGGCCTGTGCCAAGCCTTACCAGTGAGGACTCCAGGCTGCAGGGGGCTGCCCCCTTCTCTGGGGCCCAAGTCCTACTAAGTGCTCCTTCACACAGAATCTCACCAACAGCCATGCTCTTTCAAGCCACAGGAATCCAAGGAAGAAGCCCTATCTTTGCCATATGCTGCTCTACCCTACTGAGAGACTGCCAGGTTGTGGGCCTGCTTGCCTGGAGAAAGGCAAATCACCAACAGCCACCAGCTGTTCCAAGAGAACACATTTTCTTCTGGAGAGAACTGTCAGATATTGAGTTCTTCCAGTTGCCTACCTGACCAATTGTCTCCCAAGAAGCCCTGGTCTAGGATTTAGTCTGGCCTCCTGTCCTGTGAGAACGACTGGCCTTCTGGACAAGAATGCCCAGTCTGAGCAGAGGACACGCAGTAGGGATTAGGGCGCAGTCTTACACTTGGATCCAAAACCTCAACTCCACCAAGGGCACCAAAGGAGCCAGAAGAGCTAGCGCTGTCCCAGGTGATGCAGTGGCCGAGGGGCCAGACCCCCTGGGAGGAAGGTGCTCCTGGTGTCCCAGGCACCCCGTTTCAGGAAGGACACAAATAAGCCAGAGCCCCTAAGATGGCAGTCAGATGCTAACTGGCTGAGAGCCTGACAGAGAGAAGACCGAGGGATGACCCAACAGTGAAGCTCGCATCTCTGAATGGCTGCCCAACGACAAGGGATATTTAAGTTCTGCTCAGCCACTGGGGGAAAGGGTGGGCCAGGCAGAGACACAGGTGTAAGCTAAAGGTAAGGAAAGACTTCCTGGCCATCAAAAGTCCTGAGAAGCAGGAGGGGGCCTGCACCCAGGCAAAAATGTGACTACGTGCCAGAAAGGAAAGGGGACAGCTTCCAAAGGCCCCACAGAGAACACTGCACTTGCCTGGCACCTGCTGACTGAGGCTCTGGCTCAGACAGAAGGGCCACAGGCCCACAGCTAAGGAACCCCACCCCAGGAAAATGCCCGTACCCTGTGCTCGTGCCCCCTTTTGCTGGTTACCCTGATCACAGCACACTTCAGAGGAAAGGAAAGGAAGGGCCACCTGAACATGGTGCTGGTCAGAAACAGTCCCCTAGAAATAGGCTGAGAAAAAGCCTGACCTGACTCTTGAGATCCGCCACAGAAGCCTCTTCGGAGATCTCGACATCCCCCACAAAAGTAAAAGGAATTTCAGGCTGGACATCTCCATGCAGATCTGGCCAGACAGTAAATTAAAAACAGGTCACCTCCAGGCTCTAGTATTTCCCAAGAAAGGCAGGAGGTAAGTCTAACTCCTCCATCCCAACTATATTACCCAGAAGGGAAAACAGCTGCACAACAGGAGAGAGAGAGAAAGGAAAACAATGAAAACGGGAGAAAATGTTCTAAGGGACCAGAAGCACTTCCTAAGTGGGGAAAGGAAACAGCGCAGCTGTTCAGGGGATACCTCTCCTTCCCTATGTCGCCTTAAAAAACAGACATCTTTGCCTTTTCCATCAATCTTCCCGAGAATGGAAAAGGAAACCCTAAAAGTCAGTGCCCCGGGCCCTAGTGACACCCAAGAAGGCGGCACTCTTCCATACCATCCTTGTCTAAAGTCCTCCCAAGTCCCTCTCTCTCCTTCACTCACATCAGAGAAGAGCATTAACGGCTCAGGCTGGCTCCTGCCTCACTGCCATGACTTTGAGCAAGATGGCCCCTGACAAGGGGGCACATCCTCAGGGGAGGAGGGGCTTGGAGACTCTGGCCTAAAAGGGAGGACTGCAGGAAATGGGGAGACTTAGCCTCAGGGAGGATATGACAAGAACCCTCCTCAGGGAGAGAATGCTTGTGAACCTTCACAGTCTGGGTCCATTAAATGGCACCAATGACCCATCTTCAGGACCAGTCTCAAAGGTTCTACTGGGGACCCCATGTGAAGGTACTTGGAGAACCCAATTAGAGAAAGATCACCTTAGTATTTACTACTAGCTGGAAACCTTGACCACCCACCCTAAAAGGGACTTTATGTGGTTCATAAATGCAGGCCTGTGGACCCTTCCAAAACATTGCTAATGAACTGTCTTGCTGACTTTTTTTTTTTTTGGCTTTTTTTGGAGGGCAATTGGGGTTAAGTAACTTGCCCAAGGTCACACGGCTAGGTTTTTGTTTGTGTGTGCATTAAGTGTCTGAGGCCGGATCCGAACTCAGGTCCTTCTGACTCCAGGGCTGACGCTCTACTCACTGCGCCACCTAGCCGCCCCCCTGCTGACTTCTTAAAAGCAGAACCAGCCAGACTTCTGCATCCTTCTGCATCATTCCCAGTGCTGTAGTCACATTCAGACTTACCGCCTCCTTCAGGGCTGGCTCTCAAAGCCTCCACCTGGTGAGCAATGTGATTCACTTGGTCCTGGGAGCTCTCCTGCCATCCACAGGGAACTGATGGATGGTACCACCAGATAGGCACTTTTAGGAAACCCTGAAGAGTGAAACCTATTTCTCAACCTTTACAATGGAAATGAATGCAAATGAGCTCAGACAGATGTGAAGCCATAATCCCAGGGGCACCTTCCCCCAACCTGCCCCAGGCAGGGCCATCCCAGAATCCTCCTAGGCTGCTCCACTGCTCGTGCTGCCCAAATGAGGAGGATTGGCCAACTCCATTCCTCCCAGCGAGATGGGTGCCCACCAGGCTTTCCCACATTTCCTGCTCCCAGGCCTCCAAACTTCGCCCTGTCCTCTGACCTCCTAAGGCACCCTGAAGCCCTGGGACCTCACCATGCCCTCCTCTGCCTCAGCCTCATGACTTCCTCACCCCCCTGGGGCAAAAGGAAGCCACTGACCCCAGGCCCATCTGGCTGTTTAGATCGCACTGCCAGCACTTGACACACAGTCAACCTGAAGATGAAGACCTTCAGATTCACACTTTCACGCATTCTTTTTAGTTCTAGGAACCTGGCATAATGTGCTCACCATTTTAAACCAAAAAGCCGTTACTCATTAAAGACACATGAAAAAACAGCACAAGCTGGACAGGGTGATACTAAAGAAAACTTAGTTTTTAAACTCAATAGTAAATTAAACACACAAAGTAATGACAAGCTTTGGGAAGAATGTTAGTAATACTTAAACAAGTAACTTGTTTTTAGGCGCACGCCAATGCCCTGAAAAAACACTCCTGATAAAAATGGGCTCATTACAGAGAACAACTTTTTAAGCCATTCAGACAATTGGTTAGCCTTGTCTGAACTACTGGGGAACTGAAATGTACACAGAGAGCACTTGAGGGCCGAGCCTCCCACTGCTTCCCAGGGGCCTTGGCCCAGCCAGGAAGAACATACATTAATGCCCTAGAGGGACATCACTCATAGCATCTGATGGGGCAGTGGTGCTCCCTGCAATGATGCCCTGCCCTGCCCAAGCAGGCGCCAACCTCCCTCCCTCCCTCCCTCCCTCCCTCCCTCCCTCCCTTCTCTCTCATGTCTTTACCCCTTCCCTTGATCCCTCCCTCAGCTCTTCTCTGTCTCCTTCCCTTCCTCTGTCCCTATCTCCCTCCTTCCCTCACTCATTCATTTCTTCCCTTGCTCCCTCCTCCCTCATTCCATCAAATCAGTCCCTTCAGAATCACCATCTTACCTTGGGTGGGAGCTTCCCTTCAGATAAGACCAGAGTATCCCCACTGCTGACCATGAGCTCGCTCAGGGAAGCATTCTAAGGGCAGAGAACAGACCGTTGTGGTGTCTGGGTCACCAATACCTTTTCAGCAGAGCCCTGACAAGGACTAACCGACATTCGATTAGCCAATTGGTGGTGGTGGTTTCAGAATCTACTGTGTCCCTGGGAACAGAGAGAGGGAAACGCTTAAGGAAGGGGTCCTGCCCTCAAGGAGCACACACCCTGGTTAAGAAGACAAGATTCAGACGTGAGAAAACAGTGTGGGACTAGGAGCCAAATGCTGACAGGCCAGACGGACCCAGGAAAGCCAGCACAGTGAGGGAGGCTCCAAGAAGGGGATGGAGAAGGGGCAGGGGGCATAACGTGGATATGTACCAGGGAGAAGGGAAGGCCACTCAGGCCTCAGGGAACACATGAGCAAAGGCACAGGGGCAGAGAAGGAGAGCGGGCCGCTTGGAGGATCACTACCTTTCTTCTGCTAGGGCAGAGGGCCCATGCTGAGGGCCAGGAAAAGGCCTGTGTCTGGAGGTTGGAGAACGAGGCTGGAGTTTTGAAAGCCAAGGAGAAGAGTTTATAAACTGGCCACCAATAAGACCTTTGCAAACGGGGTCCAGCAGAAATGGGAGTGCCCGGAGGCAGCAGACTTGATAAGAGACTATAACAATCTGTCAGGACCTGTCTGGACCAGGGTGATGACTACGACCAAATGGAGGAATATTATATAGGAAAAAATGAAAAGGAACCGACAGCAATGTATGGGCGGGGGTGAGAAAGGAAGAAAGAACCAACAGTGACAGAAATGTGTAAGCCAGAGTCTCGTGCCACCGTCACCAACCGGAAAGATATGAATGGAAGCCTTGCTAGTTTGGTTTTTGTATTTGTTTAAAAGTGGGAAGGAAGTCCACTTTACATAGCCCAAGCTTTAGGTAACACCAAGACAATAAGGAGACATTTCCAATAGATAGCTGGACCCTTGGGTCAAGAGCTCAGGTGAGAAGACGGAACAGGAGACAGACACAGGTGTCACCAACATGGAGGAGACAGGCCAGAGCATGAACACACCCAAGCCTTTGTTGCTTTCAATATCCCCAAGCCAGGATCAAGTGTCCCTATAATACAGGCTGTGGGGTCCTGGCAGAGCAGCCTCAGAACAAGGTCCCTTTGCTCCTCTAGGGAATGGGGATCAACATGGCTCTACCTGTGAGGGAACTCTGTGCTCTTACCCAACAGCCAGAGCAAGGTGCTTAGGCACTGGTTATCTCTCAGTGGGTCACCTTCAGTGGACTAGACTAATAGTGTGAGCCAAACAGAAGATGGACGGGGGAAGGCTGGGGAGAATGGGAACCCTCAGACACCTTGCTTTTAGGAAGCCCCAGTGTGAACGGCAATCTAGGTTTCTGGGCCCTAAAGTGAACTTAACGGTATTCAGAATGACCTTCAATTTAGCACATCATCAACATAAAGGCCCCAAAGAAACAAGATCACTTCTTAAGGTGCCTTAAGTCCCTCCTCCCCACCCCCACCTCCCGTGGCCTGCCCCCACCTCTGTGGCCTACTAGATAAAATGAACACTCCTGCAAAGTCCAAGAGGATGTGTCCCATGCTCCAGGATGGAGGATTTGGGCTGCAGATACTGACAATGCATTCATTCTGCCAGCTCCTCAATTATCACATGATGTCATCTATAAAGCACTCACCAGAGTGCCTGGCATGCAGTAGGAGCTTCAGAAATGCTGGCTCCCTTGCCCCTTCCCTCCATCAGTGGCCCACATGCCTCCTGCCTTCCTGGGTCTAAGACCAAGATGTGCCCGGCATGTCAAAAGGAAGACCAGGAGGACTGACTGAGGTCCTCCCTGATGTGACCACCATCACAAAGGGAAATCTTTGAACTCTAAACTGCGCAGCTTCTAGAATACTCCAAAGTTTCTCTCTTCCTAAGTGTCTCTAAAACCACGAACCACCAAATCTGAGAGACGGGAGGAGCCTTAGAGGACAGCCTTGGAAACGTCAAGTACTATAGCAATTAGTTAGATTAGTAGCATTATATCCCAAACAGAATTTAATGAGAAAACAGGCTAGGAGACGTTAAGGGACACGTCTAAGGTCACCTAGATAGTAAGTGGCTAAGCCCTGAGGATGACTCCTACCTGCCGATGACCACCCCCAGTGCCAGTAGAACAGCCCCCTGCTCACAGGGAAGGCAAGGCCACACGTGTATCACAGAGTTCAAGATAGTTAACCATTGGGGGAAATAAAAATTAATTATAAAAACATCTTACTTCCTCATTTAAAGGCTCTCCAGCTTCAAAGCACCAATCGACTTTTCGCAAATGCCATGAATCACCTATGACAAAATAAAAATCTGGATGAAGGAATTCTAGAGGGTCATAAGTCATAAGGGTGGTCATCAAGAGGCAACATTTTTTGATAAAATGCAGCACAAATGGGGAGACGTGGGGGAGGCAGGGGGCAAGGGCACCAGCTGGTGTGCTGATGGACACGCCCTGCCCAGGCGACATTGTCAAATGCATCACCTTTCCTCCAACATGAATGAGTGAGTGGAAAGATTCTGTGCATGTCCTCCCAGTACTTAATTCAGCCCCCTTTACAGGGAATTCCAGGCCTCTGACCAAATGCCACACATGTTGCTGCACACTATAAAAATTAATAAATTATATATGAATGGACATAAATAAGGAAGGTATATAAAGTCACTGAGGACAGACATGAGACAAGATAGGAGGAAGAACAAAAAGGTGAGGAAGGAGGCAAAGTGGGTGAGGCTGGGAGGGCTGGAGACTTCTGGACAACAGCCAGGAGAAGACTTCATTGGCACCCGGGTCTTTAAGAAATCTGCTCACTGCCGATAGAAGGCAGTAAGCTCAACTCTGTACAAAGAGAAAAGGAGGAAAGACACCCAGAAGTAGAAATTAGAGTTGGGGTAAGAGTCTTGAGTTCAGGATTTGGATTTCTGGGCCACAGTTAAAAAGAATGGCAAGCTCTTGGCCAGGGATAAACTCTAGACAGCCAGGACCAGGAAAAAAATGTGTGTATGTCTTATGGCCATAGAGGAACATGACCATAGAGGATTTAAAATGAAAATGGAAGATGAGCCATGCCAAACACCAAAGAGATGTGGGTCTAGCACTGGGAGAATGCCCATCGCAAGGGAAATGGGTATTTCCAGGAAACCTGACCCAAGGAAAGAGACACCGACCCAAACCATGGCCTCAGAGACTAATCCAAAATGGCAAACGAGGTAAGCCAGATCTCATGATACAAGGAGGGAATTTGAGTTCATAGATAACAGCAAGATGTGGAGAGATGGGATTGGAGGCTGGCATCTGGCCAGCCTGTTACAGGAAGGAAACACTGCAGCATGTGGAGAAGAGGCCAGGGCTCCAAGTCAATCAACAAACACTTGGTAAGCAACTACTCTTCCCCAGGGATTAAAAGCCAAAAAGCACCAGGCCTTGCCCTCCAGGAGCTTCCTTCTGCCAGAGCCCTGCCTGCTGTATCGAGCCTCCCACTGAGGGGCTGTGACACCAGGGACAAGCCACAACTTCAGAGGGCCTGGTTCCTCACCTGTAAAATGGGGACAAAGTATGTCCCAGAGTGCTTACCTTACAGGCTGGTTGTGAGAAACAAATGTCTGGGAAGCCTAGGGCGTGAGCATCGTAATGCCATCATCATCATCATTAGGATGTGAAAAATCCAGAGGCCAGATGGGGAAATGAAGAACATTTACTGAGGATCAATGGAGGGAGAAACACGGCACCTGAGAAGGGAGTCTGGGGACCCTGGCACCAGCACTGAGCCCAGGAGGAACACCACAGCACCGTGGCTCTCCCACCCAAGCAGAGCAGACGCTCAGCCTTCACACACATTTCATTCTTCAAAAGACGGTGTGAACGATGCCAGCTCCCACCCCCCAGACCTGCCTGACCACTGAGGACGGCCTGGCTGCTACAGGAGGATGAGCAGCCCAGCTTAGGAGAGTGTGGAGAGGAAGCCCCCCAGAAGGGCTGCTCCTCTCACACACCCTGTGTCCACAGGACACTCGGTTCTCCCCTTCAAGACCAGCCTCTGATACCCTGGGCCCCAGGAAGGTGGTGTCCTGCTTTTCAGTGTGACTTCCAGCCCCTCTGGCCACCCCACCTGCTCGGTGGCATCCCATTGCCAGTTTTCATCCTTGTGAAGTCTCCACAGCATCTGACCCAGCACAGCACCCCATCTCCTGCTCAGCACTCCCCGCCCCACGGGCTCTGGATCTTTGTAAAAAAGATCAAATAGAATAGACTGTATTTCAAGACACCTGGTTTCCTCTGTAATCTCATATACTTTGCACATTTAAAAAGATTCTGAGGAAGGAAGGGGTCTGTAGACTACCCCAGACCTGGGGCCCAGACATACAAAAAGGTCAAAAAGTCTTGCCCTAGTTCCTCTATTTCACGACTGAGTTCTCTCCTGGTTCTCCTCAAACCTTCAGGTTGCTCCTTCATCTGCATCTGTGCGGAGGTGTACCCCACCTTCCCGTATCGCATCACCAGCTATCTACTGGACGCTCCAAATGGATGCCCCCAAAAAACCCAAACTCCTGCCAAAACAAAACTCTTGTCCCTTCCCCCATCCTTGCTTCCTTGTTCTGTTGGGGACACCCCCACTTATCCCATCAGCCAAGTTCAACAAGGCTTCTCTACCATGAGGCCTCTTCCTTCTCATGCCTCCCATCCAATCAAGAGTCTCCCACATCTTCTCT
This sequence comes from Gymnobelideus leadbeateri, assembly GCA_011680675.1. Lineage (NCBI taxonomy): Eukaryota > Metazoa > Chordata > Mammalia > Diprotodontia > Petauridae > Gymnobelideus > Gymnobelideus leadbeateri. The sequence goes on along the minus strand of WOXC01007338.1, from coordinate 92,238 downwards.
CCACCTAGACAGCCCCCACCCTAGCTTGCACAACAGAGTCCTAACTGGCCACCCTGACTCAAGTCTTTGTCCTTTCCAACACCCACCGGAGCTGTCCAAGTAACAGTCGTAAAGCAAGGCCTGGCCATGTCCCCCACACTCAAAAACCTCAGGTTCCCTCCTTCTTGCCCTTCCCAATCGGACTCCAGTCTAACACTACAGGCTTATCATACAGACCTCCCCAGATGTATCTGGTGTTCTAGCCTGCTCCCACTCCACCTTGTCTCCTTGGAACACGGGGTTCAAAGGAAACTTCCTGATAAAGGCCACCCCCGAGCCTCAGCTGCAAGCGCCCCCCAAACACCCTGAATACTGAGGGGCTGACATACAAAGCTTATGGAGGAAAGGGAGGATACTGAAGGCATAAAGACATCATTAAGAGAACAGCAATGACTTCCTACCATAAAATCTTTCTGTCCCTTGCCTTCCACTAAATCAAGGGCATCCTTCATGAGGGCTGCTAGGGAGGAAGAGGCTTTCACAAGGGATATGCAACGATGGATCAGCATCCTGACCACTTTCTGATTAACTTAAGAGCAAATTTCACTGGGCTTACTTGTGGATTAGGAGAAAGCATCTGACTTGGTAAGAATAAAACACTGTCTAAAGGCCATTTTGTAACAGTAAGGTCAGAGTGAGGCAAGGATGCCCACCCTCAGCACCATTATTCCATACTGTACTAGAAATGCTAGCTATAGTGATAACAGAAGAAAAAGAAGCTGAAGGAGTTAGAACAGGCCACAAGGAAACAAAACTGTCATGCTTCGCAGGTGATGTGACGGCGTACCCAGAGAACCCAGAGAATCAGCTAAAATAATGAACAGCTTCAGCAAAGCCGGGGGATGGAAACAAGCGATCACCATGTCTACAGGTTGCCAGCAAAGCCTGACAGGAAGAGAGAGAGGGGAATTACATTTAAATGACTACTACAGACAACATGAAATACCTAGGAGTCAGCCCACCAAGACAAAGCCAGGACTGTGAGAACACGATTACAACACTCTTCACACAAATAAAGTCAGAGCTAAACAATGAGAAAAAAATTCATTGCCAATATAGTGACAATCCTACCTTATTCAGTGCCATGCCAAACTACCCAAGAATTGTCATAGAGCTGGAAAAACAGTAACAAAATTCATTTGGAAGGACAAAAGGCCAACAACATCAAGGGAATCAGTGAAAAAAAGGTTAAGGAAAGTGGCCTAACCATAGCAGATCCCAGCCTTTATAACATAGCAACCACCAAAACAATCTGCTACTGGCTTAGAAACAGAATGAAGAATTAGTGGAATAGATTAGGTATGCAAGGCACAGGAGTAAATGACCACTACAGGTGGTACAATGGATACAGCCCTAGGCCTGGAGTCATGAAGACGCATCATCCTGAGTTCAAATCCGGCCTCAGAAATTCAGTAACTGTGTGACCCTGCCCAAGCCACTTAACCCTGTTTGCCTCAGTTTCTTCATCTGCAAAATTAGCTAGAGAAGAAAATAGCAAACCACTCCACTGTCTTTGCCAAGAAAACCCCCAAACGGGGTCCCAGAGAGCTGGACATGACTGAAAGGACTCAACCACAACAAATTACCATGTTAATCTAGAGTTCGATAAACCCTTAAATTTGAGCTTTTGCAGTAAGAACTCAACAACACAGACCAGCATCTCCCACCATATACCAAGACAAGGTAAAAATGGAGAAATGATCTAGACAGAAAGGGTCATGTCCTAAATAAATTAGGTAACATGGAGAAATGTGCTCTCCTGATCTATGGATAAGGGAAGGTTTATGACCAAATGAGAGACAAAGGAGATTTCAGGAAATAAAACAGGTAATTTGTGATTACAGGAAATTAAAAAGCTTTTGGCACAAACAAAGCAGTCAAAACTAGATGGAAAACAGGAAACTGGGGGAAAATTTTCCAATAAGTTTCTCTGATAAAGGCCTCATTTCTTAAATATGTAGGGAACTGAATCAAATTTGTAAATATGAGCCATTCCCCAAGTGATAAATGGGAAGCTTTTCAAAAGAAGAAATCTAAACTATCAATAATCACATGAAAATTGTCCTAAATCACTACTGATCAGAGAAATGCAAATTAAAACAACTCTGAGACAGCCCCTGACACTTATCAGACAGGCTCCCATGACAGAAAAGGAAAATAACCGATGCTAGAGGGGATGCAGAAAAATTGGGACGGTTATGCACAGGTGACAGAGCCATTCTCGAGAACAGTCTGGAAGTATGTCAAAAGGGCTAGAAGACGGTACAGACCTTTTCAACCCAGCAACATCACTACTAGGTCTATACTCTAAATACATCAAAGGAAAGGAAAAATGACCTATTTGTACAAAAATATTCATAGCAGCTTTTTGTGGAGCCAAAGAATTGGAAATTAAGGGAACTTCCAATCAATTAATTAATTGGGGAATGGCTGATAAGACTGTGATGGAATATTATTTTGCTGGATGATTTCAGAAAAACCTGGGAGAACTTATACAAACTGATGAAAAGTGAAGTGATCAGAACGTGGAGAACACAACAGAATATCAGTAATACTGTAAGGATGATCAACTGTGAAAGACTTAGCTCAGACAATTCCCAATGACCCATGATGGGAAATGTTCTCCTCTCCTTCTGCAGAGAGAGAACTGGGGAACTCTGGGCACAGACTGAAGTGTAATTTTTTATTTTTGTTACTGTGTATTTTCTTTTGCAACACGGCTGATATGGAAATGCTTTGCATGACCTCACTTGTATAATCAAAATCAAATCACCTGCCTTCTCAAGGAGGGAGCTAGTGTAGGAGGGAAAAAGAATCTGGAATTTAAAATATTTTTTAAATGATAGTTAAATTTTTTTTTTACAAGTAACTGGGACATAACAAAATAAACAAAAATAATTTTTAAAAGAAAGAAAAATAAATCAAATCAAGTAGCCTACTTTTTGCTGTACTGAGCCACATAATACAATTATCTACAAAGAATTAAGACTGAGGGTCACCCAGAGGGCAATGGCGATGGACATGGGGTGTAGCCCCACATGGCCAAGTGAGAGCTTTGAAGAACAAGAGTCAAGGGCATCATCAAAGAATGTACGTTAAGAAGAAAAGACAAGCTGGTCCTAAGAGGCCGCCAGAATCCTCCACTACTGTGCCCCTTGCACACCGGGGGGTCCTCCATGACAAAGCCATGATAAGACTCGGACAAGGGATGCACAGGATGTGCAGACACAGAGGACACCGCTTCCCTGGGCCCTCCTGCCCTTCCCATGTCTCAAGCCCCCAGGGCTCTTGCCCTTAATCCTCCCCTACCAGGACTTGGACTGGCGATTTCTACTCTTCCCCCTTCATGGCCGTCATCAACTTGCCCTGCAGGATAAGCAGCAAGGAGCTGTCAAGCCCTATTCTTTGTCCTTTTTTGGTTGATCATAAAGGGCCTTAATTTCCCCCCAAATACCATCTATCTACTGGGTGCCTTCAATTTTCAAGAAGTCCAAAAAAGCCCAAAGAAACACTGCCCACCAAGAGCACGGGAAACAGACCCAAAGGTCCCAGAGGTTTATCACATGGGAAGGACAGCAAGGAAAAGGCGGTAAATCACAGGGTCACTGACCTTGCAGACCAGCTTTTTCCAGCATCTTCTTCAAACACTAAGTGAGAAAAAGCACAGAAAAGTTATGCTCCAGGTTGGTGGGAGCCTGTGAAGACATGGCTGGCCTTCTCAGCAGGCCCGTCTTCCCAGAAGGGCAAAGTGTGCCCTGGAGGCCAGGGCAGCCACAGCTCAGGCTCCACCTCCAGGGCCTCTGGCCTAGGCGCCCCCCCCCCATCATCTTCCCCCATCCCCTGCTGGGAAGGCCAGGACACTCTCCCTAGTCTTGGGGCGCAGAGGGCCCAGTCCTCCTCAGGGTGGGGATGCTGTCACTTACTTCACTCACAGAGATCGCTGACTCCACAATGATCTCCATTGTCAGGCCAGACTCCAAGTCACTGCCCACCAGGAAAAACAGGAAGAGCTGGAAAAGATCAACAAGCTGAGGCAAAGGGCTCCCAGGGCTGCCTGATCCAGTCGGACCATGGCCCACCACCTTCCCAAGAGATGATTGCTGTATGGCGTGACCCCCTGACCTCCTAGAAAAGTGGCCTGGTGGCCAATGGTCCTTCCCCAGCTCTCCCAGACTCTAGGCCAGGTCCCTGAAAGAGGCTGAGTCCTAATGGGAGCCTGGGACAAGTCTGGAGGCTTGAGGAAGAGGAGGGGGAGGGGGAGAACACAGGGAAGCTAACAACCCTCTACTCAAGCTGAGAACTACAGCTCAGTGGAATCGAGGGGCTGCTGCGAGCTAGGACCACCGATGCGCCCCAGGAGAGACAAAGGGCCCGGCAGATAATGCTCCTAAAAAGGCCCACCATGTCTGTAGTGCCGGCCACAGAAGTATCTCCCTCCACCTGAATGCATACATAAACACACACACCCCAACGCTGCAGGGTGCGACCTCTGGGCAATGCTTTGTTACCTGGGAAGAAGTCGGAGCTCTGCCACGACACAGCCCCAACAAACTGCCCATCTCCATCTCTGCTTGGGCCACAGTGTAATGCTCTGGCACTGCAAAGACACCGATGGACACAGTGAGCAGGCCAACCCTGGCTCCGGGACCCTGCAGGACTCACAAGCCTGAGCCAGGAGTAGCCCTGCAGTCAGCGGGCTCCGGGAGTCCCCCCAAGACGCTGAGCCGGGGCACAAAAGAACAGTCTCTCCTACTGAAGGACAAAGGAAATGAAAGACTGGAGAGTGCAGTATCCAATTCAATCTGACAGAGGCTAAGGAAGGAGCTCCTCAGCAAGGGCCCTGAGCTCAACCCGGGCCTGCCTTCAGGAGGCTGAGCCCCTCATCAGACTGGCAGGCACAGACACAGCCACCGATGGTTGAGGGCAGGAAGGAGGGCAGTCAGGGCGGTCCAAAGCCTCCTGCATCCCACAATTCTAAGGTTTGTCCATGTCTGGCTTGGAGCCCTGAATCAGGAAGGGGGATGGCCTGCCCATTCTTGGGAGTGGAGGAGGGAGAGGCAGGAAGCGTCTTAGTCCAGAATGGCCTCAGAGAGAGGTGCCTTCCTTACACTGCCGATGGGCACCTGAGGGTCAGACCCAGTGTAATGAGAAACATGAAGCTGGAGAAAAGGCAGCCACGGGGAGGGAGTCAGAAATGCTTGGAAGACGTGGCACAGAGCAGGGTCTGAGATAAAGAGGACTTCCCCAGAAAGAGCAGTTACAGGAGGTGTGCACGCACATGTGTGTGTGTGTGTGTGTGTGTGTGTGTGTGTGTGCACAGGTGTGGATGCATACATGCCCATGTGTAGGGAACAAACTAGTGGAGGCCCAGAGGCAGGAGGCAGCCCACTGGGTCAGAGGTCCAATGAACAGAGTGGGTAGCAGGGTTAGGCCCAATTCAGATCACAAAGGGCCCTGAATCCTAGGCTGAAGGGAGCCTGAGAGGTCGGCATGAGCTGACCAAGAGGAGCGCACACAAGTGAGGGGGATGGCCCCCAAGAGCCTGACTCTCCTGCACAGCCTTCCCCAGGCCTGTCACTGCAACGAAAGGGAAGCCTTGGCGGACTGGGCCATGGATCTTAGCGTCATTTCGCACAGACCTCTTTGGAAGTCAAGCAAGCTGGACTTAGGCAGGGACTCTTCTGCTCGCCCCCATGGAAGGTCCTTGAGGATGTCACACCAAGGTCCCCTTTGTCCCCATGATGAATGGGCTGAGCATGAAGGATAAGGGGCCCAAGTGCAGCCAGCCTGTCCCCTGGGCCCTGAGGACACCAGGGAGGGCCTTCTTTGGAAATTTGTCTCCTCATCTATAAGAAGGGGCTGCACTCCCCAGCTGGTGGAGTGTCCCAGAAGTTACCAAAGACTCAGCCAAACCACCCTCCAACCTCACGTCCAGCTCACCACAAAGGCAGACTCCCTCCGCCCTCCACATGGGCAGCCATAGGGCCAGGCCATGGCAAACCAGACCCCACCTACCTGGAGAGAGCAGCTGCCCGTTCCGATCGATCAGCCTCAAGCAACTGTTATTAACTGGAGACAAAAAAGGCAGGTCAAGTGTGGGCAAGTCAGAGAACCCACCGGGGAGGAGCCAGGCACTGTCAGAGCACCCCCTTCCCCACACCCTTGGAGACTCAGCTCCCATCACCCCCCAGGGTCCTCACCTGCTCCCCCAAGATACTTCCTGGCTTTACGTTTATCTCAGCATCTATCAAAGCCCTGCCCCGCCCCCCCACCTCCTGAAACACATCTAAAAATGCACTCACCCAGCTCCTCCTGCAAGCCCAGTTCCTTGACAGCTTTGATTCTAATGTCCAACAGCATCTGCGACAGAAAAACAGGTGAATCAATGACTGGGCATAAACAGGCACCCTGGGCCCCATGGGGCTGCAGAAAACGGGATGCCACAGTGGGTAGCCCAGGAACACATGGAGGGAACACCTGGGCACAGCTGTCAGCCCAGCTTTAAAGAGTTTTAAATTCCTGGCAACTACAAAAGTTACCCCATCTCAAAGTGCCCTCTTTGCAATCTGGGCTTCTGCCAATCAAGGACTCCACCCCCTAGGCCAGCATTAAACCGCAGAGTCCGCTAAAACTCCCTTTAACCAAGGACTAAGGAATTAATGTTGACCCAAAAGGCAGAAACTCAATAAAAAGTGTTCAAGGTTTTTATGATCCCAAACAAAGGACACAGACCTGTAAACTGGGAGATTTTAGCATTGATTTTTAGGTGGAAAAAGAGAGAAAAGGCTCACATCAACTCAAGAGAATTTTCCAACTTTAGAACCCAAAGAAACTGGCTCACCCACACTGCCTCCCCCACCCAACCCCCAATTTATAGACAAGGAATAAGGGCTGGACCTTATTCCTTAGAGATCATCTCATTGAACCCTTCCACTGCAAGATGGGGAAAATGAGGCTCAAGAAGCTGGCTTGGTCTCCACAAAGGGTCCTGCTATGAAGTGCTCTCTCCTGGACAGCCCTCCCACTATATGGGAAGGACTGTGAAGGACACAAGTCCTCAGAAAAAAGCTTCTGGCCATTCTACACAAATCCTGGCCAAATAAAAAGTTTTCTGAAAAACATGTAATCCAAGAAGGATTGGTTTCACAATGATTTGGGGGAACAAGTGTCAGAGAGTTAGTATGAAAAGGAAACCCAAAACAGTCGACTTCCTGGAGCCTCACTGGTTTTCAACAGGTCTCTGAATTTGCATTTTTCCCCTAAACCCAAGAAGTCGTGAGATATTCCATGATTCATGAAACAGGGGAAGGCCTTGAAATTCACAGCCTCAGTTTGTTAAAAGCATATGAACAAAGAAACATCTCTGAGTGACAAGAGACCTCCAAGACTCTGGATTTTAGATTTTGAAAACTAGGGGCCAAATATATTCTAGAGAATTCTAATGACAGTTAAAGGAGATTTTCAAATGGGTAAGACTCTGGAAGACAACCCCACTTCTGTGACTTTGCCAGACCACTGGGACACCCTGGCTTGCCTATCTATGCAGTCAGGGAGTCGAGGCTGATGCCAAGGATGGGGCTCCCCACCCCAAGCCATTTGCTGGGCAGCCCCACAGCTGTCAGTCTCCAGAATGGGGGGGACTGGCTCCGGCCCCAGCTCTTCTTCACTCACCGTTTCAGTCGTTGCAGAGACTTTCACTTGCTCCTCCTCAGAATCCGCCTGGCACAGATTTTTCACCTGCATCCAGTTGAAGTTGCTCAGAGAATTCATGCATCTGCCTCCAGCCATCATCAAACTGCAAGCAAGGGAACAGATTCACAAAATGACACCTTTTTTTCCACTGTGACCCAGTGATGACCAACATTTAACCAACATTTCTCAAACTCTACACATGTAACTTTAAATGTCCTTATAAAAACGAGCTCACGACATTCCCATAAGCACTACCTTCAGTCAAAAGAAAACAAGAATGCTTGTCCTTAAGAGGGAAACACTACAGAGAGTGCATGGCCATGCTTCCATGACTCGGGGATTTGGTGACACTTTCAGGGGCTCCATCTCCCACCCTGGCATGGAGCCTATCTTTGGCATGCCCACAGCCTCATCTTCCTCTACCTTCCATCTGTGCATCACCATGACGCCCACTCTCTGCAAGACAAGGAGTTCAAATACCCTATGAAACATCTCTTTCTGCCTTTCTGTCCACCACGATGCAAATCAAAAGGCTGCATGCCTGCTCAAGAGAACTTGGCCTTCTGACTCCTTTAAGCTGCCGACCACCATGCTCAAGCTTCCATCCTATCTGACCCCACCGCCCCCTCAAGTGAGCGGCCTATGGCTCTCTTCCCCTTCAGAGCCATCTGCTCTCATTACCTTCCCTTCATATCTCCATCTCAATCCAAACAGCTCTGCCAGGTGGCCGACGATCTCTCAGTAGGAAATGGGACGCTTTCTTCTCAGCCCTCATCCTTCTTGCCACCCCCCGGCAGCTGACACTGTTGATCTCCCCACTTAGGGAGGCTTTCCCAAAACAACTCTCTGCTGATTCTCCTAATCCATGCTTTGCTGCTTCAGTATCAGATGACCCCCATGTCCAATCCCACGTCTGGGTGTCCCCCGAGGCTCTGTTCTGGGCCCTCCCAAGGCCTTGCCAACGAGCACTATGGAGATGACTGTTAGAAACATGAAGGCCCAGGCTCTCCCTCATCTCCAGTCCCATAGCACCAACAGTCAATGGAGCATTTCAACCCTAACTCAGAGCACCCAAAGGACAAGTCTTCCTCTTTCCCCAGACACCAGCTCCTCTCCCAGCGTTCTTGCTGCTGCAGAAACCTTCACCAATTCCATCACCCAGACAGGATGCTGCCTCTCCAACACCTCCTTCATCTCCCTCACCTTCTAAATCTGTTGCCAACTTCTTGTCAGTCTGACTGCCATCCTCTCTCCATGGGTCCCCCTCTCTCCTCAACGCCCACCTGGATTCTCCCAGCAGCCTCTCTGTGCAGCTGCTAAGTGGCCATTCTTCGAGGCTCACCTGGCCATGCCTCAAGCCAAGAGGATTCTCCCAGGCTCAGTGTGGCTCCCACAGCCTTGACCCCATTCCTACAGCCTGTTCTGGACACAAATGTCCACCTCCCATCTCCATGCCTTTGCACAGAGTGCCTTTCATGCCAGGAAGGCTCTCCCTCCTCATTTTTGACCCTCAGGAATTCCATCTTCCCTCAAGGTCAGTTCAAGTCCCACCTCCTACATGAAGTATGTCCTGGTCCTCTTATGTCTGTATGTCCTCTTAACAGCCCTGAAAAAGACTCCATGCTCACTCACTCAGGCTTGTGTCTTTTCTGTCTAGTGCCTAGCCAACTGTGCACAGAATCCCCAGCTGAATGAATGAGCCGTCCTACCAGTTACCTGTAGCTTCCTACTGTTACCTGGTTCTACTGATTGTAAGAACCTCCCTATGGGGAACTTCCAAGTCAGGTTATCAGTGGGATGGAGGAATGGGATGAACCCCGCCACTCTCCAAAACTACCCAAGAGAATGACATGCCCGTGACAGGCATGTCAATGACAAGCCAGGATGCCCACAAGCTCAACAAGCTAACAATCTCAGAACTCAGTAGCAGCAAACAACACTAACTAACCCATGAGGCTTTCACTGAGCACTCCCCTGCCTTGCCAGTAGGGCCACGGTTTAACAAGGTAGCACCAGCCTGGGCTCTGAGATGTGCTCAGCAGTGGCAACAAGGGGAGGACTTAAAATCTTTCCAGTTACTTGTGATGAAGGGGGACATATAGGAAGGCAGGTCTGCAGTGTGCCTGGGGCAGCTGTGCTCAGGCAGAGAGCTACAGAACCTGGGGAAATGGGCCAGGTCAGATGAACATGTGTAATTCCAAGGCCAGGTCTGAAGGAAAGGTGATTATCAGCCAGCTGGTTCAGGTCAGTCATCCGCCACCTACTGAGGCCAGTGAAGAGTGAATCCCCCCCACCCACCCAGAGGAAACAGGAGGAGGTGAAGCTTTGAGGCCTATCCCCCAAGAGCCTACCAAAGGGAAAAGATTCAGAAAAGTAGGCAACCACTAGAGAATGAAGGAAGAAAACCATTAAAAAACCCAGAGCACAAGCAGATAATCAACAGGAAAGGAGAGGTAGCCACCAAGGCATCCCGATCACTGCAAACGTCCTTTAATAATTGAGAGACCGGGGCGGCTAGGTGGCGCAGTGAGTAGAGTGCCGGCCCTGGAGTCAGAAGGACCTGAGTTCGGATCCGGCCTCAGACACTTAACGCACACACAAACAAAAAAAAAAAAACCTAGCCATGTGACCTTGGGCAAGTTACTTAACCCCAACTGCCCTCCAAAAAAAAAGCAAAAAAAAAAAAATAATTGAGAGACCCCAGCCTTAGTGGCATGGAAGACTGGGAGGATCCCCAAAAGGACATCAAACCACTGTCAGGAGCTTCCAAACGGCTCAAAAGAAAGACCTGAATCCTGATCGCCATTCCACAAGAAGAAGCTGCAGAATTCCTGTGTTTCAAGGCAGAAATCCTGAACCAGGGGTGGTAAGTTGCTTCAAAAACATCAGTGAGAGAATGAATGGGAAATGTGGCTCCACAGAATGGGAGGACGCTAGAGGAGAGAAGCGAAGAGGGCCCACGGTATCCCTGCACAAGACTGAGATGCTGGAGTCCAGCTGTGATGGGATGACAAAATGTGACAAATCAAAAACCTCACTGCCATGGAAGAAGGCCCCCAAGGAAAAATCCCAGGAGTTCTGAACAGTGAAAATAAAGCCCTGAGGCCAAGGAATACACAGGCAGCCTCCAGGAAAAAACCCTGTACTGCAAGTCTAAGGTAGGGGGGAGGTTCAAATGTAATCATTCCATTAGCAAACAAATTCCACAGCGGGTAGAAGAGCGGCTTCCAAGCAGAACAAAGAGAATCAAGTAACACAAAACTCTTCTGCAGCCAGAAGCGCACGGAAGGGGAGTCGCTGCGGCTTCCTGCTTCAGCAGGGCTTGAACGGAACCCGCTGCTCAATTCCGGCCGGAGCCGCCCTTCGCCACCTCTCCACCTTCACCTCCACTAACCAGCACTTCTTCGGTCCTACCGAGCAGCAGCCACCGCCGCAGCCACTGCCGCCTCCTCCGCTGACACCATGACCACCTCGTCCCCCTCTCAGGTGCGGCAGAACTACCACCAGGACCCGGAGGCTGCCATCAACTGGCAGATCCACCTGGAGCTCTACGCCTCCTGCGTCTACCTGTCCATGTCCTACTACTTCACCACGACACGTGGCGCTCCAGAACTTCGCCAAGTACTTCCTGCACCAGTGACACGAGGAGCGTGAACATGCCGAGAAGCTGATGAAGCTGCAGAACCAGCGCGGCGGGCCGCATCTTCCTGCAGGACATCAAGAAACCCAACCGCGACGACTGGGAGAGCGGGCCGAACGCAATGGAGTGGGCTCTGCACTTGGAAAAGATGTCAATCAGTCGTTACTGGAATTGCACAAGCTGGCAACGGACAAGAATGACCCCACTTATGTGATTTCATCGAAACCCACTACCTGGATGAGCAGGTCAAGTCCATCAACCAGCTGGGGGATCACGTCACCAACCTGCGCCAGATGGGGGCCCCGATTCTGGCATGGCGGAATATCTTTTTGACAAGCACACCCTGGGAGACAGTGACAAGGAGAGCTAAGCCACACCTGGCTTCCCCCACACCTGGGAACTGTGGGTGCCACTCCTACTGCCTTTCAGTGCACGCATATTGTGGTTATCTGACCTTTTCACAATCTGTACCAAAAAACTAGCACCATTTACATGCCAATAAAGTGACTTGGTACTGATGAAAAAAAAAAACAAAACTCTTCTGTATCCACTAAAAACTACCAGAGTGAGCAGAGCACATTCACCAAAGCTAGTCACAAGTCAAGATGACCTGCCGCACCAACCTGCACCTCATCATGAGTGCTAAAAGACAGAAGCACCAGAAGCATTCCTACATGAAAAATCCAGGCAAGAGCAGCCTGGTACAACTGCAATCACCCATATAACAGAAACACAAAACGGGAAAATAAATAAAACCAAGAAAAAACAAGTGAGGAAATAATTTAACCCATTTTAGAGACTATTAAAAGAAAAAGCAGAAAATACAGAATTGAACTTACTGGAGAAACTAGATCTAAAAGACTTATGGCATCTTCTAAACGAGACTCTGAAGAGTGCTTCTCCACACCACACAGAACTTTGACAAAAACTAACTACTTCTTAGGGCACAGAAATCTTGCAAACAATGGTAAAAAATAGCAATAGAAACAGCAGACATTATTGTGTGATGAAAAGAGCACATGGTTCAGGGAGGACAAACAAAAGAGACTCCTGAATAAAGACTTAACGATGAAATCTGAAATAACAAGTGGGCCAAAGAAGAATCACAGAAACAATCAGAAATCATGTACAAGACAACGGTGATGACAAAACCACATAAAATTTCTGGGATACAGCAGGTGGGGTGGGTAAATAATATCCTTAAAAACATACACTTAACAAAAGAGAAAAAATTTTAGTTAACCTAATAAAAACATGAATAGAAAAATCAAATCAACAAAATAGCAAGTGATCAAGCTGAAATCAAAATAAAACCAGAAGAAAAAAAAGATCAGAACCCACTAAACACAATAATATGCTACCAAAGCTGAGAACACCAAATAAAGAGAGAATACATGAAGAAAAAAGGAAAAAGACCCAATCCAACAGAAGACCATACATAGATCGTAAATAATACAATTTCACTGAGGAAACAGAACTTTAGCTCCAATAACTACCAAAGGAAAAAACTCCCAGGCCCAATGGTTACACAGGAAAATAATGCCAATGATAACATGAAAAAAACTGAGAAAGAAAGCATCCTACCCAACTTCTCTTGAGGCAAATAACAGAGCTGCTACCTAAACCATGAGAGAATAAAGCAAAACTGGGAGGAAGAACATCCAAATTTTTCAACAAAATCCCATCAAACAGGTGGCAACTTGTCCTGACCAGATGCCCTTTGGTCCTGGACCCGGCACTGCAGCAAACCAGCCTGGGCTGGGCCACCCACGGCTTCAGCAGCTTCAGAAAAAGCCTGGGACAGGGCACAAGGCTCCTGATGGCTAAATACAAACAGACAAACCTCAAAATGCCTGCTTCAGATCTGGAATAAAAAGATCGATGTAAAACCAAGCGGGATGTGAAGGAGCTGTCCAGCATCCCCAGCGCAGGGCAAGTGCACTGTTATCCCATCAGGAGAGATAAGCATACAGCTTTTACTCCCTACTCCCAATTCTTATTTCCCTTTCCTGTTTCCCCATTGGCTGGGGATCACAGGGTCAACAGTCTATCCAGAACGTGTAAACTCCTCACGTGATTCCCCCCCCTTACTTTCCCATGACACTTCCCCTTCTCCTAGTCTTCTTTATACTTTCCAGCAGTCTCCTTAAGCACCTGCATCTGGTGTAGCGACTTGGCTTTTATACAGAAGCTACAAGCTCCTTTCCTTTCTCCCCACCATGTAATTCTAGAAATGGCAGCAACGCCAACAAGAAGAGAAAAAAATTAAAGGTGTAAAGCTAGGCAAAGAGGAGACAAAACTATCCCTATGTGCTGATAACATGGCGCTTTATTTAGAAAATCCTAGGCAATCAGCAGTTACTGAGACAATGGGTTTCACAAAGTCATAGATCAAAAAAGAAATACCACAAAAATCAACAGCATTAAAGCCAAGAAGCAATAAAGGGAAATCCCATTCAAAATAACTTCAAAATATATAAAGTATTTGGGAATCAATTTAGCAAAGTACATTCAATACTAGTTTCAATTATAAAGTGCTCTTTAAGTAAATAAAGAATAATTTAAATAGCTAGAGGAATATTCAATGTGCTTGCCGGGTCATACTAATATAATAAAAATGAAGAGTACCAAAATTAATTTACAGTTTTAATGCTATAATAATCAAACTATCAAAGGGATACTTTAGAGAATTCAATAAAAGAATAACAAAATTCATTTGGAAAAACAATAGATCTAGATTATCAAGGGAAATTATGAAAAGAGGGAGGAATGAAGGGGAACAGCACTTCCAGATGTTAAATCATATTATAAAACAGCAGCCATTTGGTTAAAAAACAGAGAAACAAATAAATGGAACTAAACAATGCCCAGAGATGAAGGCCTTGTTCATGGAACAGCCAGGAGAATTAAAAATAAGATAACTCAAGAAACAAATGTGCAATAAATCTGAAAACATAAACTAGTTAAGAAAGGAAATTTCCCATTTGATGAGAAATGTTGGAATGACTAGAAAGTAGTATGGCAGAAACTAGGATAAGAGCAACATCCTATGCCATAAACAGACGAAATCCCACAGCTCCATGGCTCCAAGACCTGAATATGAAAAATCACGCTATTAAAAATGAGAAGAGAGGGCGGAGTAGAAGCAGCACATCCAAGGCACTCTCCCCCAAGATCACCTCCAAACTATGTAAAAGGGGACTCTGAACAATTTCTGGAGCCCCAGCACCCACAGAACAACACAGAGAAGCTAACATCCCACTGAGGAAAGCCCAGCAGCCCTGCAGGAAGGACCAGCGCAGCGCTCTGGGGGAGCTGAGCCCAGGTCTGCTTGAGCTGCGGTTTTAGCCCCAGGATAGCCAGGCCAGCAGCCGGCTGGAGGGACCCCAGGACACCAGAAGCTGTGGCGATTCCAGAAATATCAACATAGACATGCCTAGGACAAAGTGAGAGGTTAGTGCCCTATGGACTTTGGGAACAGTATTTGGGGAACGTGTTGGCTTCCTCCCCTGGGGGCTAGAAGCCACTGAGGACACATGCCATTTTGTAGTTTTCAGTGGCAGCTCCAGCTCCTGGCCTGCGAACTGTAGGGAGATCCAGCAATCAGTCTTGGGGGGTAATCGCTCTTGCTTTAACCTCCCTGGATCTGGATTGTAGTCTGGGGTGGAGGTCGTGGGGTGGATATCCAACTTGCCAGAAACAGAAGTTGTCCCCCCACACATTTGGGATGAAAGCTCCCCTGTCTGATGGCAGAGTCATACTGTGGCAACAAGCCCAAAAGTCAAGTAATTAAGTGGCAACATGCCAAGGCAAAGGAAACAAATTAAACAGAAAAATGAAACATTAGACTCCTATTTTCGGGGCAAAGAGGATCAAAGCATAGAACAGGGGGAGGACTGTGAGGTCAGAAATCCTGCTCCAAAAGCCCCAGGGGAAAACCTGAGCGGGTTGCAGGCCATAGAGGACCTTAAGAAGGACTTTAAAAATCAAATAAGAGAAGTGGGGGAAAAATTGGGAAGAGAAATGAGAAGGATGCAGGAAAAGTATGAAATGAGGGTCAACAGCCTGACTGAGGAAAACAAAACCTTAAAAAACAGACTAACTCAAATGGCAAAGGAAGCCCAAAAGGGCAATGAGGAGAAGAATGCCTTAAAAAGCCAAATCTGCCAGATGGTAAAAGAATCTCAAAAGCTCACTGAGGAGATTCATTCCTTCAGAGTTAAGACTGAGCAAATGGAAGCTAATGACTTTATGAGAAATCAAGATGCTGTTAAGCAGATCCAAACAAATGAAAGATTAGAAGGCAATGTGAAATATCTCATGGGAAAAAACACTGACCTGGAAAATAGATCCAGAAGAGACAATTTAAAAATGATTGGACTACCTGAAAGCCATGATCAAAGAAAGAACCTAGAAATCACCCTTCAAGAAATCTCAAGGAAAATTGCCCTGATGTTTTAGATCCTGAGGGGGAAATAGAGGTTGAAAGAATCCACCGATCATCTCCCAAAAAAGATCCCAAAAAGAAAACTTCCAGGAATATTATAGCCAGGTTCCAGAATCCCCAGATCAAGGAGAAAATACTACAAGCAGCCAGGAAGAAACAATTTCAATATTGTGGAAACACAATCAGAATAGCCCAGAACCTGGCAGCTTCTACACTGAGGGATCAAAGGGCATGGAATATGATATTCCAGAGGGCAAAAGAGCTGGGATTGAAGCCAAGGGTCACCTACCCAGCAAAACTGAGTATTTTCTTTCAGGGGAAAATATGGTCATTCAGTGGAATAGAGGACTTTCAAGCATTCTTGAGGAAAAAACCAGAGTTGAATAGAACATTTGACATCCAGACACAAGAAGCAAGAGATGCCTGAGAAGGTAGTCAGGGAAAAGAAATCAAAAGGAATTTATCAAAGTTGACCTATTTACATTTCTACATGGAAAAACAATAACTGTGACTGATGAAACCTTTCTCAGTATGAAAATAATGGAAGAAGGGTGTATGGTCATATGAATACATATGTGAATGAGTGTGTATATATTTACAATTATACATGGATGGAGGGCATAGGTTGAATTTGTTGGGAAGGGAGGATACTTAAGGGGTGAAATTATGAGGTGAGAGAGGAAAGTGGCAAGAGGAGATGGGGAGAGACAGGGTAGGGTTAACTAATCTCATGTAGAAGAAGCAAGGGGAAGTAGCTGCAGGGGAGGGGAAGAATAGGAAGGCAAAAAGGCAAAACCACATTCTCATTGAATTTGGTTCAGGGAGAGAATGACATACATACTAAATGGGATATCTCAACCTATAGCAGAATAGGAGGAAGGGGGATGAGAGGAGGGATGATGGATGGGAGGGCATCCTTGGGGGGAGGGGAGGTTGGAAGTACCCAGTATAGAAGAGGGACAGGATCAAGTAGGGAATGGACCAGGTGGGGGGTGGGATGGGTGGGAGGAAATTATAAGCAGCCTTGTACAATATATCTACTATGATAATGTTTTGCATTATGTACAACATACATATACTGAATTACTTATCTTCCCAGAGGGAATGTACAACATATACTGAATTATTTATCTTCCCAGAGGGAATGGGTGACAAGGGAGGAAGGGAATGGATCTGAAATTTGAGGTCTTAACATTAAATGTTTCAAATATATATAAATACTATTATTAATACTCTTTTGCTTGTAATTGGGAGATAAGATGTGCAGGCATTGGGGCACAGAGATTCACCTTGCTCTAATGGAAAAGTCGAAGGGGGTATGGGAGAAGATATGGGAGAGAGCAGATTGGAGGAAGCGATATCTTGTGGGACTGCTATTTTGGGAGGGCAGGTAGGGGAAAAATGGGGGAAAAAATTGTAACTCAAAATCTGGCAGAAATGAATGATGTAAAACAGAACTTAATAAAGCATTTGTTTAAAAAAAAAATGAGAAGAGAAACTGATCACAAACCTCTCAGACCTCTGGGGAGATGAGTTCTTTACCAAAGGCAATCACAAAGATAACATAGGTAGTTTTGCTTACATGAAACGGAAAAGCTACTCAACCAAATTAATGCATCTAGTGAATTGTGTGTGTGTGTGTGTGTGTGTGTGTGTGTGTGTGTGTATTTGATTAAAGTAAAATTGTTAATCCTTTTTGAGTTCCTTTCCTTTAGAAAAGCAGATCAAAGAACCTATGTTAGCAGCCATCCTGGGTATGCTAGGGTGCTCTACTGTTACACACACACACATATGTCTCATATCTGAACCTGTGCATCTGACCAAAAGACACACCTCAAAAGATTGGGGTCGGGGGGAGAGGGTATCAATGGATCTAGACAAATGGTTCTCAAGAACCCCAGCTAACAACTGTGGGAGAGAACACCCCAACCACCAATGTAAGATATGTCAATACCACCCTAAGGATTTGCCTCCTACCCACATCACAAAACCATCAAAAGTTACCACTGCAAAATTAAGCATTCAATCGATATTTACCAATTTACCATGAGCCAGACACAGGCCCTGCCCCTCAAGAGGCTCAAATATGCACAAATCAAACTACATACAGGATAAATAGGAGACAATGAGCAGAGAAAAATGTGCCAGAATTAGGATGGGAAAGATTTCCTGTAGAAGGTGGAATTTTAACGTGAACTTAAAGGAAGCCTGGGAGGTCAGCAGGTATAAGAGAGGAGAGAGAGCATTTCAGCTACAGAGGACAAGCAAAGAAAATGCCCAGAGATGAATGGTGTTGTTCATGGAACACCCAGAAGGCCAGTGTTAGTGGATTGAAGAGGATGTGGGGGAGAGTAAGGTATAGAAGATTGGAAAGAAAGGAGAAAGATGGGTGGTGAGGGGATTTGAAGGCCAAGCAGAGTATCTCGTATTTGATCCTAGAGGAAAGGAGGAGACACTGCAGTTTCCTGAGTAGAGGATGATACGTCAGACCTGCACTTGGAAAGTCACTTTCGTGGCTGAATGGAGGATGGACTGGAGTGGGGAGAGCCTTGAGGCAAGCACTCCACGCCACCCCTACTCCCTGCCCAGCAGCTACTGCAATAGTCCAGGTGTGAGGAGATAAAGGCCTGCTCCAGGGTGGCAGCAGTGTCAAAGGAAAGAAAGAGATGCTGCAGAGGTAAAATTGACCAGAGATGGTCAGAGGGAGAATTGACTAGAAATGTTGCAGAGGGGACATTGACCAGAGATGGTGCAGAGGGGAATTGACTAGAAATGTTGCAGAGGGGAAATTGACCAGAGATGGTGCAAAGGTTAAACTGACAAAAGATGCTGAAGAGGTGAAATTGACCAGCCTTCACACCATATTGGATCTGAGGAGTGAGAGAGTGAAGAGTCCAGGATGACTCCTGAGTTAGGAGCCTGAGGAACTGGGAGGATGGGGCTACCCTCTGCAATAATAAAGAAGAGAGTTTAGGAGGAAAGATAATGAGTTGCATTTTGGACATATTGAGTTTAAGGCGTCTACATCCAGTTCAAGATATCTGAAAGGCAATTGGAGATGAAAAATTAGAGTTCAGCAGAGAGTTTGGGGCAGGAACGATGTGAGAATCATCTGAATAGAAACGGTCATTAAATCCATAGGAGTTGATGAGATCCCTAAGTGAAGCAGCATAGAGGGAGAAGAGGCTCAGGACAGAACCCTGACAGACACCTGTGCTTAGAAGGTATGACTTGGAGAAGAATCCAATAGGAGACACAAAGATGTAATGGTCAGAGAGGGAGGAGGAGAACAAGGAGAGACTAGTAACTCAAAAACCTAGAGAGAAGAGAGTATCCCGGAGGAGAGAGCGACCCACAGCTGCAGGGGGGGGGCAAGGAGCATGAGGACTGAGAAAAGGCCACTAGACTTGGCCACTAAGAGATTACTGCTCAATCTGGAAAGAGTAGTTTCAGTGGAATGATGAAGTCAGAAGCCAGATTGCAAGGAGTTAAGAAGAAAGTAGAGGCAGGTGGTATAGACAGGCTTTTCAAGGAGTTTAGCCACAAAGGGTAGAAGAAATAAAGGATGATAGTTAGCAGGGACAGAGGGGGCAAATGAAAACCTTTTTCAGGATAGGGGAGACACGGGCATGTTTACAGGTGGTAGGGAAGGAGCCAGTAGAGGAGAAACTGAAAATAAGCAGGGGGAATGACAGAGAGAGGGGACAAGATTCAATGAGATCACCTGAGCAGGTAGAGGGGTTGGCCTGGGTAAGGAGTGAGACCACCTCATCATGTGAGGCAGGGTTGAAGACAGTGACAGAAGGCACTTGAAGGATAGGAGATGAGGAAGAGGAAAGAAGGAGCTCACGACAAATAGCCTCGGTTTTTCTGTAAAATATAAGGCAAGATTCTCAACTGGGAGGAAAGACGGAAGGGATCTGAGGAGGAATCAGAGGGTTTGGGAGAGCTGCAGTGTGTAATGGAAATGCAAATTTAAAGATCTTCCCTGCCCCTAGCTTAAGTGCACCTGGAGCCTGTGGTGGGAAGAGGCTTGTTTTTCAGGGAAGCCCACACCTTGATACTTTGTGATTGGGCAATGGGTCAAGGAGGTTGTTACAATCTCTGAGCTAGGAGAAGACTATATAAACCCTGAGGAGAGGCTTTGCTTTGGGGCTCACTTTGAGAAGTGTTGTGTGATTTGACCAGATGAGACTCTGGGAAGCCGTTGTTGAGAGCCCCCTGGCTTTGAAAACCCAGATGTTGATGCTTCCCTCTCTGGTAACTGTGATTTGGTACTGATATAATGTCTGGACAGTTTGGAAGCCTGTTTGATCTGTAAGTTCTGTAACTCTGAAGTTTGGGGTGCTGACCTTCTCCCCCTGAACTAGGTAATGTATGTTTGTTTGATTAAAGTAAGCTTGTTAACTGATTTTGAGTTGCTTTCCTTTTGAAAAGCAGATCTAAGAACCTGTGTTGGCAGTCACCCTGGGGATATTGGGGTGCTTGCTGCTACACAGTGGAGAGTGGGGCAGCAAGCTGATGAGGGAGGAATGGTAGGGTTGCCTGGCAGCAGTGAGGGCCCAGCTGAGACTGTGTAATATAAATGTGTGTTGGACCCAAGCAGAATGGTGGCTTGATTTTCTTTCAGGAGCAGGTGTGTAGGCACAAAGGCGATGAATAATTGGAGTGATCCAAGGCTGACGTTTGGGTAGACATAACTGGTGATATGATGAGGGGGCCAGGGATTCAAGAGAGGAGGACAGGGTAGAGTTAAACTGGTTCACCAAGGAGTCAAGATGCGGAAAAAAAGAAGGGAGTGGTCAGTGTGGGGAAGTTGGCCTGGTAGAGATTCAAGGGGTCAAGGAACTGGAGAGGTCACAGTGAGGATGATGATTAGGGTCGTATAAGAGAAAGCAGAGGCCAGGAGATTTGGGAATTCTTAAACACAGAGGTGATACAATTGTGGGTGATGACAAGATCAAGGGTATGACCATAGTTGTTTGTCGCAGGGGTGGGGGAGAGGGGGAGTTCTTTGGAAGTAGGTAAGCTGAAGAACTTAGTGGTCAGGGAGTTGGAAGGAGAATCAGTACATATGCTGAAGTATGCAGGCAAGACTTGGGGAGTGGACAAAAATTCCAAGCCAGGTACTGAACTCACTGAGGAAGGAAGGGGAGACCTGGGTGAGGGTGTGCAGTGGGGTAGCCACCAAAATTTTCATTGGGTGGTATAGACTCTTAAAAGGAAGAGCTGTAACAAAAAAGAGATATGAGAAGGCATCTGCCCCAACTCCTTGGGCCCCAAGTGTGGAACATTTTGTGTTTTTATATTTTATTAACATACTGCTCTGCTAATCTTTCTTCCTTTTTCTCTTTTTCATTTAAAAAATTCCCATTCTATGGGATGGCTCTCTGGGAAAGAATAGGGAGGATTCAGGGAGAAACTGAGGTGATATAAAAACAAAAGATCAATGTTTAAAAAAAAAAAAGTGAATCAGTAGTAGAGCAATCCACCTCTTTCAATAGAGTGTCTTCAGAAATTCTGGTCAGAAAATACTGGTCTTCACACAAAGCATTCACATTTGGAGCCCCTACAGCTATGCTTATTCATGTTAATTTTTAATACTCTTTGTCCCCTTTTCCCTCATCAATGTGGAAATAGAAAAAAATCACAGTGGACCAAGGGCCAGTCCTGAATCTGTCTTTGCTTTATGGATGGCCACAGTCGAAGAGTGGTTAGTATATGGTCACTACCTCAAATCACTTTTGTCTTACAGCAAAGTGCCCAAAGGCAACTGATGTATGTCTGTTACCATTCTCCCTGAAACGCCAGATTAATGGCAGTGAATGTAAATCAGTGTTCCTGAAGTGCCTAAAGCTTTTGAGAAGTCATACAGACATCTGTACTGACAAAGGATGGAAAGAACCCATTTCACAGAACCTCACATCAGAAAACTTCAATAACATTCAGGGAAGAGCATGCCCCTTGTTTTAGGGGGGGGGGCCTAATAGTCAAGTATTCCATCACAGACCCAAAAGTACGAGCAGAAAGACAGGGAGGGAAGGAAAGGGATGAGTCACAAGGCAACAGGCCCTGAGGGACCCAGCCAGCGGACAATGCAGTCCCAGGAGATACAATACCTTCCTCACCTGTTTTTCCACTCATTCTACTAAGTGACTGGTTTCCATAGGAACACGCCTCCAATTTGAAACCAAAAAACCAGATCTATCATTGTAGAAACTTGCTTCTTGGTCCACCATGCAGTAATACTGTCCTTCATTTCACACACCATGTACTTCAGGGCCACTCGGACCTAATCCCTTACAATCTCCCTCCTGTCTCAAAGATGAAGCACTGTCATTCACCAGAGAGTGTGCAAATGGAAGGCTTGGGGATCAAAGCCACTCAGCTCACCTGACAAGTCCTTACCTCTGCTCACAGCTGCTAGAGTTCACTAGCCACACAGAGCTGCCATCTTGAAGGCCTTGTTCTCTGAAGGTCCTTCCAAAGTTCTCCTTGGGAATGACCATCCAGTTCTCCAACTCAAGAACTCGAGAGCCAGTAACATTCACCAGGATGATGCCAACAGGGGATCCTAAGGCCATGAATATGGTGCCTACTTCAGCATTGGAGGGAAACACATGATGGGTCTCTAGAAACAGCTGCCTCTTTTCTCCATCAGTATTATTTGTCAACTGAAGGATGTTCAAAAGGATGGGAACAGCATCATCACCGGTTGGAATCTTGACCCCACTAACCTGCGGAACAATGTCAAGATGAAGGATGGTAAGATCTTAATTGGCCAAAGCAAAATCAAATACAGTAAAAGTTGAGGAGGTTCAACAGTCTCAAAGAATTCCTAAGCAATGAAAATGTTACTAGTTGTCCCTGGGATACCAAGTCAACAGATCCTGCCTTAAAAAGCTCTTATCAGACCTTTCCTGTTCATCCTCATCTGACCCCTCTGTAAAGATGAAGGCAATGAATGCCCTCCTCAGCCTCCAGGCAGCCGATCTCTCCCCTTCAGCTCATCCTGGCCACCACAGCAGACTGACTCTTCCTAAAATGCCACCTTGTTGTGATGTCACCAGCCCTGCCCAGAAGCCTTCAGAGCCTGCCCTCTTTGCTGCCAGACTGAGCCATGCTCATCAAGCTATCACTTAAGGCTCTTCTCAACTGACCTTTCCCACATTCCATTTTGTTAGGTCCCTACATGAACCAGCCCCTCTAGTGGGTGTAGCCTGCTAAACACTCTTCCTCTGACAAACTCTGGTCAGGCTCTGGCCCCAGCCTGAACATGGTCAATTCCTTGCTACTTAAACCCATCCCACATGTGAGGGCCCAGGTCCAAGCCCACCTCTTCCTAAGAAGACTTCCTCAACAACTGGCCTCAGCCTAGACAGCTAACTACATCCCCTTATTGCCTATATAGTCACTCTGGCATGCAATTGTCCACCGAGGTGACTTACATGCCTCCATGTGTCTTATCTCCCCAATGAGATGTTAAGCTCCTTCAGGGCATGGAAGGCTGTGTTTTATACTTCTCTGGGGGCCCTCACATACCCTAACACAGCGCTAGGAACAAAGCAGGTGCTCCAGAAAGCCCTGATGAATGAATTGGCATTTCAAGCTCAACAAACGAAAAGCCATCATCACAAAACGGTATTTTTCAGTCAAATTATTTTCAAATCCCGGTTTTGGAAGACTGGCTAGAACCAAAGCCCCCGATGCAAGCTGAGAGCAGGGGGTGAGCCAAGAGCCCTGCCATCGTTTCCCATTTCCTAGCTTCTCATTCTTCTGGCATAATCAGACTGTTAGCAGGTTACCTTATTGCAATGATATTAAAGGTTTAAAATCATAATAAAGATTTCCTGAAGTATGTTTTACCTCCATCCCATTCCACACAAAGATGTCTTCCCCATCGGTCATTTCAATTTCATGCAATGTCAGTTCATCTCCTACAAAGACGGGATCACCAGTGAAACCACTTGTCACCACCATGGAAAACAGTTTCCACCTCCTCTCTGCGCCCAGCCCTTTTCAGAGCATTTGTAACTCAAGGGGTACTTTGGAGGGACAAAGGCAATCGAAAATCTTATTTACTTCCCAGCCTGCTGATTCATAACTGGGGTTTAAGCCCCGGTTCTGTCTCAGGTTGATTCTGAGCTGGCCACCAAGGCTTCCCCCAATGGCCGGAGGCTTCCAAGAAACGGAGGGCTGAGATTCCCTTCAGGACACACTTCTGGCAGAGAAGGCACCTGTCCCGAATGGGCATGGCAGCACTGGGGAACAGGACAGGTCAGTTACACTCACGCTCCTTCTACCTAAGAATCGCTGGAAATGCCATTAAGTGGATTAGTACTGGATTCCACTGTGAGCAGGGCTTGAGGACAGTGCAGACGGATGGAAGACAAAGGGGAAAGAGGACAGGCAGCGTGAAGCTTTGGCAAGAAGTCTGGAGCTCCTATTCTGGCTCCCCAGCTTGCAGGCAGCCGCTCTGTACACCAAGGGCCAGGGGCAAGGAGGAAAGGGCCCAGGGTGCCCCTGGAGAAGGAAGCACACATGGGGAACTCCACATCCTGCCCTCAGCTCTGCAGCAAGCTGAGGGCTGCACGGGGCCAGAGAAGAGGGGGTGTTGGGCAAGATCTCGTGGCACCAGTCACATGACTAATGCATTGTGCTGCTCATGCAAGGTAGCAGAAGGCAAGTTTATCTCCTCACTCAAAGACTCAATGTCCATTTTCCAAACCCACCAAACAGGGTGGAAGGGAGGGTGGCTGGAGAATCAGAGACAAGGGCTGCCTCTCGGGAAGGAGATGAGGGCCTTTCTGGCCTCACAGCTCTCAGAGCTCTCCTGTCTCAGAGCACAGGTTCAGACCCCTATGCCCTTTCTGGGCTCGGCCTGTCTCCAGCTCCCTGCAGCAGGCTCTGTCTAAGGGGTGGGGGCAGACATGAAGAGGCTGGAGAGCCAACTCCAGTACTGGGGCCTACCTTCAAGGGCCTGGCAAACATGGAGTCCCGCAGGTACGAGCTTGGCAAGACTGAGCACCAGATCCCCTTCCCAGAATTCCAGGAGCTGGAAATGAAGGAAGGAAGAGAGAGCTGCACAAAGTCAGAGACCAGAAACGACTCCAGGCTGACCTGAAGGACCCTGACTCGCAGAGTCCTGAGCTGGGGAAAGAACCACCAGCTGCTTGAGCACTGGCTGGAGCCCCTGGAAATCTGCAGGAGGGATAAGTCTCAGCCTGAGGGGCCTCACTGCCATGCAGGCACCGCCCAGGCTCCTGGGAGCCCTCAACCGAGGCTAACCCGACCCTGGGACCGCCCAGGAGCGGAGGACGCTTGCTAAGGAGTACTGTGTTCAAAAGGTGACGCCTTGGGGGTTCTTCTTCAAAGGGTCCAACTAGCAAAGAGCTTGGCTAGCACTTATTTGCCCTAGGCAAATGGCATCTGACCTGGAAAAAACTCCTTCTTAGTAAAAATGACAGTGCCCAAGATGCAGGAGAAAGCACGCAGTTGTTGGAGGCCCTGGACTTGAAGGGCTCTACCCTTGCAAACCACATGACTGGAGGCAGGCCCCTGCTCATCTCTGGGACTCAGTTTCCTCACCTGTAACTGAAGGGGCTGGACCCAATAAACTTCTGGTGCTATTACTGAAAACATTGACAGATGGTCCATGACTGGTAGGGCCAATTTCCAGTGAGGAAACCCACTTGACCAATGCGGATCAGCTCTTTCT
The DNA here is from genome assembly GCA_011680675.1 of Gymnobelideus leadbeateri. Lineage (NCBI taxonomy): Eukaryota > Metazoa > Chordata > Mammalia > Diprotodontia > Petauridae > Gymnobelideus > Gymnobelideus leadbeateri. The sequence continues at coordinate 66,702 of WOXC01007338.1, read as the reverse complement.
CTGCTACATGCAATTTCAAAGAGTTCCCTGAGACACAAAGAGGCTCAGGGAGTCTCCAGGGAGCTGTCATGTACCTCAAACGTGTCAGAGGCAGGATCTGAACCCAGGGCTTTCTGCCTCCAAGGCTGTCTCTCAAAGGATACATTAACTGAAGAAACGACTAAAGCAAAGGCCTGGGACAATGAAAGTTGTCCTAAGTCTAAGGCTTCTGCTGAATCCCCACCAGTTTCTGGCAATGTCATATAACCCTAAGGAATAACATGGCTCCAGGCTAATCTTCATCCTCAATCAATCAACTGCTGGCTTGGAAGGCTCCCACCCCTGAAGGGTAGGCCAGCAGGCGCCACTGGGTCCAGAAGGGCAAGCCCCACGGAGCTCTGACACAGTCACTGACACTCCTCCCCACACCCACATCCAGGCCTTGAATCCACGTGAATGTACAGTACCTGAAACACTGAGCGCCGAAGGTCACCTAAGGTTTTTCGTTTATCTATGGTCAAGTCCAACGTGCAGTCCTCTGTTCTGGAGGAAGAGGGGTGCAGAGCCCCATCATAAAACTCATAGCAAGGGCCCAAGTGCAGATGCAGGCCTAGGTTGTTGACCACAGAGTCATAGTCAGCCCTGGCAAAGAAGGAATCAGTCCTAAGGTACCCTCGACGTTTCCAACCCCAAAAGGCCCTTCCCCCCCAAACTCTAGAGCCACGAGCCTAACGGGTTGCCACAGTCCTTCAGGGAAGAGCTGGAGCACTGGGGCAAGGCTCAGGTGGGCTTACCTCTTTTTCTGCAGCCCACTGTTGGCCTCACGCACCTCCCGGAGCAGGTGGATCGGAACCTTGTACTGTGGGTTGGACTGAGCTGCAAACAAAAGCCCAGATTAATCTAAGGTCATCTTTAGGGATCACCCTAATCACTCTGTTCCTCAGGCAGAAGGTCTAGATGGGCCAGTCAGTGGCTCAGTGGCCACATCTGGCTACTTCCCATGGGTCCACCTGCCCCGTGGCCTGGCTGTGTCCTCCAGGCACCCAGGGCATGCCCACTGTCTGCCACCCGGAGTCTTCCTCTGTGATGCCCCATTACTTGGCAGGGATCGACAGCCCCTCCCCAAAGCAAACTCTATAACTGGGCAACATCTTGCCATGGACACAAGAACAATGCCCTACTGCCCCAGTTCAGTCCTCGGTCTATTACTTCACTAATCAACTGATACACATTTACTAAGCTCCTACTATGTGCCTAACACTCTGCTAGGCAGCAGGGACATAAAGATAAAAAGAAAAACAGCCCAGCCTTCAGGAAACTTATATCCTATGGGGGAGACAACATGTGCTTGAAACAGAACTACCTACTTCACACCAGAGGCTCCCTTAGGAGGGGTGACAAGCTAAAACCTGATAGCAAAGGCCTCTAGAATCCTTAAATGTTAATTCTGTGCTCTGTCTCTCTCCTTAAGGGAGAATAAGGGAATGCCACACTCCCCCACTGGCCTACCAGTGGGCAAATCCTTACTGAAATTCAAGAGGGAAGAAGGGAGGAAGAAAAATAGGCCAGGGATGACTGAAAAAGTCAGATTCCTGCTACAAAGCTGGGCCGCACCCAGCGTCCTAAGGGCAAAGGCAGCAAACAGAACTGAAACGCCTGAGATCTGCTATTTGTCTGGCCCTGACCTATGAATTCATCTAATGAACTTCTGCCTTTAAGCCCCCCTCCCTGAATGCAGGCGAACAACGCCAGTGTGGCCTGAGCCCCGAGGGGGGTCACCAGGGCAGGACTGGACACAAGTCAGCCACATGAGCCCAGGGCTGTCAGTCACAGCTCCCTCAGCTGCAAAAAGATGCCAGCAATAAGGATAGTCAAAACAGCTAACATTGCAAGTGCGCCTACCACGTGCCAGGCCCTGTGCCGTTATGTGCTTTACAATCCTTACAATTGGCCCTTGTGACGACCCTGGGAGGAAGGCACGATGGGGAAACCAAGGCAGACAGAGCTTTAGTCATTTGCCCAAGGTCCCCCAGCTAGTCAGTGTGTGAAGACAGACTTGAACTCAGGTCACTACGCGCTCTGACACCTTGTTGCACAGGCAGGTGGAGTCAAGGAACACAAACAACCGGCCCAGTTAGCCACCCTGACCCGATCACACCCTGATCTAGGAGCATTGTGCCCTGTTTGCTTCTGGAGCCACTGGCCCCCCACAGTGCCCAGCGCAGGGCAGAGTGCTGAGGTCCTCCTCCCAGAAGAGAAATCCCCCTCCACGTGGCCAAAGCCTGCTCTTGATTGTTCTGGATGCCCGGGCCCATACCTTCGGGAGGCCTCTGCAGCTGTGTCTTCCGGTAAAATAACATATAGGCACTCTCTTTTCCCTGGAATTGTTTCTCGATGTCAGCTTCCTGGATGGGTTCCACTTGAGAATCATTGATGTCGAACCAGTGAGGGCCTTCAGCACTGACCTCTGGCCACGGAGCCCCAGTAGGCTCTGCTCTAGAAGCCTTGGAGCTCTCACTGCAAGAAGGGGTCATGGGACCAGGCTGCTTATGCTCAACCAGGGGGTCCTGGGGGGGGCTGGTATCCCTCCTTAGACAGACCTTGCTGGGGTTGGAGCTAAGGAGAAACACGTCGGAGTGGGCATGCAAAAACTGAAAAGGAAAGAAATGAGAGCTCCATTAGCCACACCCTCAAGAGTGACTGACTACCTGAGGAGGCAAGGACCCCAGAGAGAGCTGAGACCAGGCCAAGATGCTGTAGGGCCCTGGGGGAACAAGGCCTCACAGGAACCCCCAAGGAAGCTAGGAAGAAAGGGCTCCAGACATGTTCAGGCTCAATTTACACACGAGGGCACAGGGAATCTGGAGGGAAGAGAGATTCGGACCTGGCCTCCTCCAGACTCTGGGTTGGGGGCCATGTTTATTCCATCATGCCCCCTTGGGGTCCAGGGCATCATGACCCTGGTGCCCTCTGCTCTACCCGCTGTAAGGTATTTTCATCGGGTCCATTTCATTCACCCGCAAAGAGGACAATGTTAGAGACAGAGGCGGGTCCTGAGTAAGGGGGTGCCCACAAGCCCTCTGGGAAGGCAGGAAAAGAAGAACAGACACTGCCTGCCCCGCGTGGGGCACTCGGACCAAACACTGGGCCTCACAGCCACAAGGGGAAAAAGCGCCTGCTGGGGCAAGACCCAGCCCCAGGCCTCACACCTGTGCGCATAAGAGCCATCCGCCAACACGCAAGCAGAAAAAGGAAATGCACAGGCAGCTTCAAAGGAAGAAATCCAAGCCACGTGCCACCGTAGTGAAGAACATTCCAAAACACAGAGGCCTCGGAGGTGCGGCGCCTTGGGCTCACTCATCTCTGAAAACACAGCTGACAGGAGTGTGGGAGGCTCCGGGGCCAAGGCGGACGGAGCCCCTCCTGCCACCTCAGGCTCTCCTTGGGCACTGACGATGGAGAGCTAGCGGCCGAATAAACGAGCTTGCCGTATCAGCATTCTTGATAAAGACCTCCAAAATGTCAAGTCCAGCCTGCCTTCTGCCTATCTCTGGCCAAAGTCCTGGCCAGCTGGCCTGTCCTGCTCCTAGCCCAGCACAAGGCCATGGTCTGGGGGCCCTCCAGCCCCAGCGTCCTGAGCTTGTGCTCTCAAGCCCTGGGTACAAGGATCAAATCAAGACCAAATTGCTATCATTCTGGAAGGGAAGGTCCCACAATTCCCCCCTGGCCATCTGGCCAAGGCCAGAACTGCCCCCTCAGACTCCTGAAATTTCTCCATTCAGCCAGGAGCTCAAGCTAGCTGCCCTGAGGAAGAGACCCCCTGGAGATTCTCGGGGGGCTACTTGGCTCTCCCAGGGAGGCTGTCTGCTCCAGGTCTAAGGGTTTTTCCTAAAGTGCAGAACTGACCATGTCACCTCCTTGAAACACCCAGGGCTCCCTATTACCTCCAAGATCTAATATAAAATCCTGCTCAGCTTTTAAAGGGTCTCTTCCCTTTCCAGCCCTCTGATGCCCTCCCCCCTACTCTTCTGGCCACCCTCCATCTCCAGACTCTGGGGATTTTCTCTAGCTGTGCTCCCTGCGTGGGACACTCTCCCTCCTCATCTCCACCTCCTCCAGGAAGCCTTCCCTGATTTCCCCACTCTACAAGTGCTTTTCCTGAGGTTCTCCCCAGTGTATCCTTTCTATGTCTTGTCTGCACACAGTGGTCGGCATGCTGTCTCAGCCATCAGACTGTAAGACTGTCTCTTGCCTCTCTTTGCATCACCAGTTCTTAGCACAATAGCAGGTGCTTAATCAGCACTTACTGTCTGACTGACCTCCTACTAAATGCCCAGCTGGTACCGATCTGCCTCAGCAGGGGCATAGTCTTAAGAGGTCTGATGACCGCGCCAGCCCGGAACCTCCAGGGAGACTGAATTTCAGATCACAGACCCCTGATTCATCTTGCCTAACAGGCCAGAAAGAACTAAGATAAGATGGAACTCCCGCTCAGGCCCATGACCTGGGCATGGAAGGGAGCTGGCCCCGCCCAGCCTGTGTGGTGAAAGCAAGCATTCCTTCTGGGACAGGAACCAAGGCCAGCTGTTCTGCTTTGGGGAGGAGGAGCAGGCACTCAACCAAAGGCAGCCCTTGCTCAGCTCTCAGCGCCATGGTCAATGCCCCCGGACCAACAGCACCAGAGAAGTCACTGGGTGGGTGGGGCTGCCCTTACCTTCAGCAGGGGCCCATGCTGTTTCCGAAACTTCTTGTTCCAAGATATTTCAATGCTAGCCAAGAGCTTCTGACCCAGCTGGTCCACAGGAATCAGCTTGTTTTCCTCCTTCAGAGAGAAAGAAGAATTCAGAACAAAAGTGCGCCAAGATGAGAAGCAGAGAGGCACCAGTGGTCAATTCCACCATCAACACGCACTGAGACAGAGAACTGTGTCAGGAAGGGAGGTGCCCAGGTCACAAGCCAGAGGGTTCCTGCCCTCCAGGAGCGGGGCAGAGCCCAAGGCTGAGCTACCCGCTGGATCTACACATGCCACCCTGGGGTGTCTTGTGAGGGTCCTCACCATACCCCACGCCAAGGTGACAGAGCAGACAGGACTGGCCCCTGAGGGGATGTGAATGCCAGGCCCACTGGACACCTCCCTGCTGCCTCCATCCTCCCAGCCTGGTTTCTGGGGAGAAGAGAACCCTGGAGGCCATCCAGAGTATCCAGCCAACAGCCCTGCCACCATCTGCTGGCTAGCATGCTCTCTTACCCCATTCCTCCTCCCTCTGGCCAGCTCACAGTGGCCTGGGCACACCAAGATCAGTGGTCTTCACTCCCCCCACCATCTCTGCTCAGCAGCCCCCGAGGTTCCCCTGGATCATCACAGGCTCTTCCCTCATCCAAGAAGTTGTGAACATAGTCACTCCCTGAGGCCAGCTAAGTGTAGCTGCTTCCCAACTCTTCCCCCTGCCTCCGGCTGCCTATCTGGGTCACCTACCACCAAAACCCTGCCAATGCCCCGAGGTCTAGCCTCTACAAGGTGGGCCTTATAGGCCCTGCCACTTCCTTTCTGGATCCTGCACATGGGCCCTCCCTGGCTGAGGGGCCCTGTGCTCCTCTCTAAGCCTCCAAGTCACCACACAGTACAGACCTCCTCGCTTCCCAGGGCTGCTGGGAGCCTGTCTCTCAAGGACCCTGCAGCACTTCATGGGTACTGGCTAGTACAGTCAGTCCAGCAGCCTACTGTCTACATGCCGGGCACTGTGCTAATGCCAAGAGAAAGGCAGAGTCTCAAGAAATGGAAGTGACTTTCACTACTGCCGTCCACCCCCAAGTCTTAGCCCTCCAGTTGGAGCCAAGGAGCCACCTCCTCCATGAGGCCTACTCCAGCCCCGCCGCTGAAGAAGCCCTTGCCCCTGCCTCCTCCTCCAAGGTGGTACAGGGACATGTACACATGCCCACACAAGCTGACAGAGGACTCCTAGAGGTCAGGGGCCATGTCTGGCCCTCCTGGCACCCAGCATGGCGCTGGGCACACAGGAAGCCCCTCCTTCTTTAGTGGAATTTCCCTGATGAAAATTGGCACTGGAGCAATACCAGGTGTCTGCTAAATGGTCATCACATAGAAACCAAAGTCCAGGGCCAGCTTCCCTGTGTGGGAAGGCCTGGGTGCCTGCTGCCCAGACGCAGAGCTGGCACAGCTCCAGAGGCTGGGGGAGGAAGACCCGCCATCTGGGGAGGGAAGGAAGGGTTCAAGGCACAACATACCTGTGACAAGATATTTGTGAGGACTGTCAGAGGATTGTCAGTCTCTTGTACACTTGGAAGGTCCTTCAAACTCTTCTTGGCCTTTGCAACTGATTCAGACTCGTCTTCCTGGTAAAAACAAGAACATCCTGGTCAATGGCACCAGGCCCCAGACAGGAGACTGGGATGGCCATGAACAAAGGTCCAGGTGGACTGGGCGTGGGGTTTCATGGGCAGCTGACAAGCAAGGACACTGAACTCAGCGGCTCCATGAAGGCAGAGATTTTTTTTTACTTTCTCAATAAACACGTCATTTCTCCAAGTGGGGGGATCTGAGACCACAGCTTAACTGAGAGGTTCAAAACCATTCTTCAAAGCCAAAGAGAGTCACAAGTAAGAATGATGGCTAATCGCTGTGTAGCTGCCCATTGCTTCTAAGCCAGCTACAGTCACAGGCATCTCTAAACTAAGAAAAGGCATTAGCCAGACCTACAGATATCAAGTGGAAGGGGCACAAAGTAAGAGGGGCAGGAAAAATGGGCCACAGACCTCACAAGGCAGGCTGTGTGACCCTTCTTAATAGCACAGTCTCCCATCTGTTAATGATTTCTTATTTGGCTCACTGATACCTACTGGTTTGTAGCTTGTCTCCCCCACTAGACTGGTAGCTCCCCGAGGGCAGGGCCTGTCTTTGGATTGTCTTTGCATTCCCAATAATCAGCACAATGCCTGGCACCATGTTGGTTCTCAGACATGTTGGCTGCCCCTGCCGGCCACTTATACACACCACATCCCACCATTGGCAGAGGCGTCTTCTAAGAAAACACTACTGATACTGACCAGGCTTCCACGTACTGGGGCTTCTGTGTGGGTCATGAGTGCTCAGTCTGGATTTTAAGCAATGGACCTGCAGGTCAGCTTCTAAAAGAGATGGATGCTTCTACGCATTCTACTGTCTCAGGAAGTCCCCAGCACACTGGCATGACCTTGCCCACCACCAATCTTTACGGCTCCCTCCATCCTGGTCCCCTCTTCAAGCTGCCTCTCATGATGATGTGGCTTCTTTCCCCAGTCAGGCAGGGGGGCAGAAGCTACATCATCACAAGAGGCAGCAGGGAGAGGGCTGCCATTGGAACCAGCTTCAGAGCTCCATAAAATGAGGGGGTCCCTTCTACCTCTGACTCTAGGTACCCAAAGCCAGCTATGTGACTAGGTTTAAGTCACGGGACCTCTGTGTCCTCACCTAGAAAATGCAGAAGTGACCTTTGCAGGGCTGGGAGAAGAGCCCTCTGCAAATTCACAAAACCACCTAAGGTGAGACACCTCCCCTAGCCCACGTTGAACTGGCCACCTGCAGAGACAGAGGCAGAGACCAAAGCCATCATGTCAGAGGCTTCTGCCACTGCCACGTCTGCAGCCTGGACACAGACCTAGCTCTCTGGCTCTCTCCATAATACCAGCCTCGTCATAGGCTTCTGACATTTCACACAAATCAATCAGTCCTACCAGACCACTCATCCCTGGCTATCACTCTCTTAGAATGGAAACTCCATGTACATCTGTATCTTCAGCACCAGGCTGAGAGCTGCTTTTCATCACAAAGCCTGCCCCCACTGTGTCCCTGCCTGAGGACAGATGCAAAGGCCTCTGGACACCTTCTCAGTGGCTGTGAGAAGAGAATGGCCCCCTCACTCCTATTAAACTACAAAGCAGAGGAGCCAACAGCATCATCCTCAGAGTGACAAGAGACATCCACCTAAAGGCAGCAGCAGCGCTCATCACCTGCAATGGGACAGGCTAGAAGCCTTCCCAGGAAGAACAGGAGGAAAACAAAGATGCCTGCTGTCCCCACTACCGCTCAGCACTGTGTCAGAAATGAAAGCAACAGCACAAAGAAAAGAAAAAGACACTGAAGAAATCAGGAGGGGTAATGAGTGAATAAAACCACCACTTCCTGCTGATAGGATGATACACTTGAAAAGTGAGGTGAAACAACAGATCATTTTAGCAAAGTAACAGAATATAGAATAAACCCACATAAATCATCTGCATTTCTATATATATATCACCAACAAAACCCTGAATGAAAAGATAGCAAGAGATACCCCACCCTCAAATAACCATAGACAGTATAATATTCCTGGGAGCATACCTACCAAGATAAACCCAGGAACTACATGAACATAATCACAGAATGCTTTTTATACAAATAAAGTCAGATTTAAATAATTGGAGAAACATAATTGTTCATGTGTGGGCAGAGCCAATAACATTATAAAAATGATAATTCTACTTAAACTAATTTACTTATTCAATACCATCCCAATTAAATTACCAAAAAAAATTTTATTGTGCTAGAAGAAATAAGAACAAAATTCATTTGGAAGAACAAAAGGTCAAGAATATAGAAGGAATTAATGAAATATAGAATATAGAAGGAATTAATGAAAAATATGTAAAGGAAGGAGGTTTAGCAGCACCAGATCTTAAAGTACATTATATGACAGTAATTACCAAAAATAACTGGTCCTAGCTAAGAAACAGAATGGTAGATCAGTAGAACAGAGTAGACATATAATACATAATAGTAAATGATTGTAATAACTTTGTGTTTGACAAATATAAAGATTTTAGCTTCTGGGAAAAGAATTCACTATTTGGAGGGGCAACTAGGTAGCACAGTGAGTAGAACACTGACCCTAGAGTCAGGATGACCTGAGTTCGGATCCAGCCGCAGATACTTAACACACACACAAACAAAAACCTAGCCATGTGACTTTGGGCAAGTTACTTAATCCCAACTACCCTCCAAAAAAAAAAAAAAAGAATTCACTATTTGGGAAAGCTGGAAAACAGCCTGCAGAAATTGGGTATTGACCAATACCTTATACTATCTACCAAGATAAGGTCAAAAGAATACATGATCTAGATATAAAGGGAGATATCATAAGTAAATTAGGAGGAGATGGAACATATTACTTAAGACTTGCGAGCAGAGAAGAATTTATGAATAAACAAGATAGAGAGCAATGTGAGATGTGAAATGGATCATTTTTGTTACATTAAATTAAAAAGGGTTTGTACAAAAAAAAAATCGTGTAGCCAAGACAGAAGGAAATCATCAGAAAATTGGGAAAAAAATTTTAAAGTCAGTTCCTTGGATAAAGGTCTCATATCTCAAATATGTCAACCTTTGTCAAATCTGTAAGAATATGAGTCAATCCCCAATTGATATATGGTCAAAGGACATGAAGAGGCAATTTTTCGATAAAAGAATCAAAGATGTATGTGTGTGTATGTATATAGAGATATACACATATATAATTATGTGAAAGAATGCTCTAAGCCATTATTGACTAGAAAAATGCTAATTAAAACAACTTCTTTAAGCTATCATCTCATAATAATAGACTAAGACAATAGATGGAGGGAACATGGAAAACCGGGGCACCGCTAATACACCATTGATGGAACCATGACCTGATCCATCCATTCTGGAAAACAACTGAGACGTGTCCCCCAAGAGCTATAAAACTACATGTGCCCTTTGAGGCAGCGATGCCATTATTATGTCTGCTTCCTAAGAAGGTAAAAAATTAAAAAGGGAAAGCACCCATGTTCTAGAGGATTGTACTGGCCAAGAGCTAGGAATCGCAGGGAAGCCCCTCAGCTGGGGAGCGGCTGCACGAGCTGCGGCAGGTGGTTGTGACAGAATACTGCTGTGCCATGAGAAATGACGAACAGGACGATTTTAGAAAAACATGGAAAGATTTGTATGAAATAATGAAGAGTGAAATGCACAAAACCAAGAGGATACTGTCTACAGGAACAGCAATAGTGAACAAAGAACAGCTGTGAATGACTAAGTGTTTTTGTATATCAAAAATCCTCATATTAACGACAAAGGACCTGTGAAAGAAGATGCTATCCACCTCCAGAGAAAGAAGTGACAAACAGAAGTATGCATGGTGTGGTTGTGTGTGAGTGTGTGTGCGTGTGTGTGTGTGTGTGAGTGAGTGAGTGTGTAAATATATGCATCAAATGGTAGCCTTCTCTAGTGGGAAGTGGGAAGGGAGGGAAGGAGGCAGTTTGGAACACAAAAAATTGTAATAAAAAATGCAATAATAAAACAGAGAGAGAGTCCCAAGAGTATGTGTGGGCAATAAGGGGGATGGCAAAAAGGCAAAACCAGCCCCTCAAAGACGGCAGGAAGCAGTGTGGAGGAGAGAGTTGTGAGAGATGACACATCACACGCCCAGCCCTAGGCACAACCCCCATGTTTGACCTAAGGCTCCCTGGAGGAAGCAGCAAGGACAGAGCCTGTGAGGACTGGAGAAGAGAAGCCCAGCTAGAGCAGAAGAGGGATGCTCGGCCTCGCCCTGCAGGGTGTGATGTCCTCCAGGAGCCCCCAGCTGGGCAGGAGCCTTCTGGTCCTTGGGGGCAGCTTTTCACATCACTCTACTCTCTTCGCCATTCCCTGCCCCTTCCTCTCTCTCACCACTCAAGGGACAATTATGGCATACCATGAAGGGTTGGCGTCCCTTGGGGGTGTTGCAGGTACCAGCCTGGCGGGCCTCCTCAGCTGCCTTGCCAAGAACTGAGTTCTGATTCTCCCATGGGCCCAAGTGCCTACAGACACAGTCTGCTCAGAACAAGGACTCACTGCCTCCTCACGCGAGGAGACCTTTGAAAACCAGAGCGCAGACCATCGGGGCCTGCATCCACACTCACCTCAAACTGCCAGTTTCCCAGCTGGTCCACATCTTTGATATACACATGATAATGTCCTCCATAGCAGCCGCCCTTGTGTATGATAACAGAGAAGAGGTCGTACACATACTCCGAGTCATCCAACTCACCCTAAAAGAGGGAGAACCCATCACTTGTCACTGGTCAGAATGGGAGCACAGGAGACTACATGGAGCCCCAGGGGTCCCATGAGGGGCTGCTGGTCCATAACAGGGGAAGGCCATTTAAAGATACACTTCAAACTACAAAACTGTCAGCAGCTCGATGGGACACAGATGGCAGCCTGCCAGCCACCTCTTCTCAGTCACTAGTGGGCACCACCATGCACAGAGCACTGGGCCTGGAGTCAGGAAGACCCAAGTTCAAACCCAGCCTCAGACACTTACTCCCTGGGTGATGGAGCAAGTCACTTCACCTGTCTGCCTCAGCTGTAAAACAGGGTTAACAACAGCACCCAACTCCCAGGGCCGTTGAGGATCAAATGAGACCCCATTTGTACAGTGTGGTCTGCACACTTCAAAGCACTATCTCAATGGCAGTTATTCTCTCTGAGGTCTATCCAAACACGAGCCCTAACCTACACAAGGCTGAGTTCTAATGAGACGCTCACACCCTCTCCAAGGGGCAAAGTCTCACATGTTCTTGGGAGGAGTGCCAGGGAGGGAGCTGGGCGTTCACCCCAGGTCTGCCTGTCCTTTGCCTTTCCCCAGCTCAGAGCCCCTCATCAGGGGCTCAGCTGCCTGGCCCTCAAAGGATAGACTTTGGAGGTCCCAGCTCATGGTGCTTCCCAATGGGAGGATGTGTGCCCTTCACAGACTTCCTCCTCTGTTAATGCTGATGGCTACTCCAGAATGGCAAGAGGCCTCAGTGGCCAACACACCCAGCCTCAGCCTGAGCCAGGACAGCTCCTTGATCCCCTTAGCCATCGGGTGGAATTTGTTCCTTCCCAGAATGCCACTGTAAACTGCGAGAAGGGCTATCTAATTAGTACACGTGAGCGCCAACTAAGACGTCACTCTGACAAGGCCATGGACACCCAGGGTAAGTGCCCCTGATCTCCATTAGGGGCCTTCATTCATGGACCTCGGACCCTGGAAGGCCACCCCATTCATCCCCTCCAGGCAGGCCCTTCAATTTATTTCTCTTTATTTTTTCAAAGCATTTGTCCAAATGAAGAAATTTAAGCTACCTATAATCATATGAAAAAATGCTCTACATAAATGAAAATTAAAACAACCCTGAAGTACCACCTCATACTTATCAGACTGGCTAACATGATGGAAAAGGAAACTGGAAAATGCTGGAGATGATGTGGGAAAACTGGACACTAAGGCACTGCTGGTGGAGTTGTGAGCTGATCCAACCATTCTGGAAAACAGCTTGGAACTAGGCCCAAAGGGCTTCCAAACTGCATACCCTCTGACCCTGCAATACCTCTTCTGGGGCTGTATCCCAAAGAGATTATAAAAAAGGGAAAAGGATCCACATGTACAAAAATGCCCATAGCAGCTCTTTCTGTGGTGGCCAAAACCTGGAAATGGAGGGGATGCCCATGAACTGGGAAATGCCTGAACAACCTGTGGAACAGGAAGGTAATGGAATACTACTGACCTACGGAGAAATGGGGAGCAGGCAGATTTCGGAAAAACCTAGATTTCCTTGAACTGATGCTCAGTGAAATGAGCAGAACCAGGAGAACATTGTACACAGTAATAGTAACATTGGGCAATGACAGACTTTGATTGACTTAGTTCCTCTCAGCAACAAAATGATCTAAGGCAATTCCAAAAAGAGTCATGATGGAAAATGCTATGACCATCCAGAGAATGAACTATGGCATCTGAATGCAGACTGAAGCACACTATTTTCTTTTTTAAATTTCTTTCTCATGGCTTGTCACTTTTGTTCTGATTCTTCTTTCACAACATGACTAATGGGGACACATTTCACATGATTGTACGTAGACAGCCTATATCAGACTGCTTGCTGCCTTGGGGAGGGGGGAGGGAGAAAAATTTGGAACTCAAAATTTTACAAAAATGAATGTTGAAAACTATCTTTACATGTCATTGGAAAAAAATAAAATACCATTAAGGGAAAAAATATGTGCCCAAGAAGTTTAGAGAAAGATTTCGTTTCAAGTGGAAGGTATTTTTTTTTAATGAATTTGGCTGAACGGGAAGAGGTGAAGGCACAGAAGCGACGTAGGCAGAACGCAGAGGCCGAGGCTGGACAAGGACTGCAGGCAGAGCTTCCTCAACTAAGCAAAGCTCCCTGGTCCCTCCCAAATCCCAAAGTCAAAGGACCATGGGGTGTCTCTGCAACAGCTGATGGCCTGTTTCCTGAGCTGAAAGCAGAGACTCCCTCCTGAACCCAGCACATGACTGTGCCAATGTGCAAGAGGAGCGGCGAGGGAACGGGAGGGCACCAACCTGCTCGCAGAAGGGCTTCAGGTCCATCTGCAAAGGGAACGTGTAGCAACCTGTCTCCTTGTAGCGCTCACACTTGGCAAAGTCAAAATTAAATCTCAGCAACGAAATCGTCAGAAAAGGAGGCAGCTTCCGCAGCCGGGCCGACTATGGAGACAAGACAGCGTTGTGAGGATAGGCAAGGAGCAGCGCATGTCTGCACACGTGCCCACACTTATGGCAAGTGCCCATGAGGCCATGGGAAAGCCACAGACTGCAAGGACACGTGACTGATACCAAGGGACCCCACAAGAGCCTCCATGCATCTGTCCATCCACTGGCTCCCTCTGCCTCCCCCTTAAGCCTCTGCCCTTGTTCCTTTAGGGGATCCTGGACCACAGGGCAGTCGCCTCCTCCACACTGCCCTGTCCACACCATGGCCTGAGATGGGCTACCACCCACTCAGTCCCAAGAGTCCAGTGCGTTCACTCTCAGACACAACAGTCACCCGTGGTTTGCGGGCACGCAGGAGGAGAATCCCAGAGCTACAGATGGTCCCACCCTTCCCACTGTTCAGAGGAGACAGATGGGGCCCAGAGCAGAGGCCACAGACTCCAATCTAGATGGGTGTTAAGTTGTGATGAGGGAGGGAAGGGGAGCCTTAAGGGCGGTCACTGGGGCTGACCCCCAGCAGACTCTCCTTTGAGGAGCCCGGGCACCATGTCAGAGAGCTAAGAACATTGCAGGAACCCACAGACAACCCATCTTCCCAGGACAATCCTGGATGGACCTGCAGAGAGGAGGCATAGAGGGTCAGACAAAGGAAGCCTCCTATGCCAATGAAAGCAGAAGAAACCAAAAACCCATTTCCCAAACAGGATTCAGCCAAACAATCTCTCAGGGCCTCCCGGCCCTGAGTCAATGTGTGATCCTGGACAGGTTACTTCACCCCAGCCCGCCTCATTTTCCTCCTCTGTAAAATGGGACATTTTACAGAGCCTGCAGAGCCCTTCCTCAGCACACAGCAGGCATTCAATCCTCCCTCCCTCACCTTGGTGGCACTGACAAGCTTGTCACACGTTCCACAGTGATACAGATTATCTGCATCGAAGAATTCCTCTTCCACATACATGTTCCAAAGGGCTTCCTCAAGGCCAGACAGGTTTTTGACGGCCACTGTCAAGTCCAAGAAGTCCTCCTGTCACTCAGAGGAGGACAAAAGTCTGTGAGGGGCACTGGACTGGGATGCCCACTGCCAGCAACCATGCAGGGCCAGAGCTAAATGACGTGGGTGCAGGAGCTAGACCCACACATGCCCCAAAATGGCCTCAGAAGTGGCATGGAAAGAACTCCTCATTGGACAGAGGAAAAAGTCAAGCTTTGGAGGTGGCAGGGACTGGCCCAGGGTCACTGTGCCAGTATGTGCCTGAGGTGGGCTTAGAACCCAGGTCCCTCCTGACTTTGACCCCAGGGCTACAAAGCAGACATATGGCCTATCAGCCTAGCCCTGGCTGCCCCCTGATGAGGCACACCTATTCTGTGCCTCTGCCCCACCCCCTCCACCTAGAGGAGGACAGTACAGTTCCCAAGCAATTCAGCAGGGCTGAGATGGTTGGCTCATCTCAGGTGAACTCCCAGAAGCACCTTCAGGAACCCCCTCAGCAAGAAGCACATCCTTACGCTTTGCCCAAGCCCTCCCAAAGCCAGGACCCACCTGCTGCTCACTGATGTTCTCACACTCCTTGCACGTGACATGATTCACGATAGTGCCGTGGTAGAGGCGATTAATGAGGTCATGGCCAGAGGTGCCCACCAGGGAGCTCTCCAGCGCACTGAAGAGAATCCGGTTCAGCTCCTGAACGTCATGCTGCCTCATCTCCTACAAAACAGGGACAGTCACAAAGTCACTGGCCTGCCCCCCACAATGACCAACACTCACACTGGGGTTTCTCTATCAGAGCTGGCAGAATGGGCAAATGCTTGTCACAAATCAGACAACAGAGGAGGAATCCAGGAAAATGAGAAAAAACTGCAACTCCTACTCAACTACTTACACCAACCAGCAGGAGGCTAACAAAGTGCATGCAGGAGAGGGCCCTAGGGGACCTGCCTTAATGAGCCAGTCACTTGCTAATAGTGCATGTGGGGGGCTCCCCCCGCAAAAGGCAATGAGGTATAATGGCTAGAGAGTTGACCACCAAGACACAAAGACCTGGATGGGCTTTAACAGGGTTCAAGTTCCACTCAGGGACTTAAGACAATTTTCACCCTACCTGGCAGAGAGGGTGCCAACCTGTACTGGTAGAGGGAGTTTCCACATCTGGGAAATCCCAGGTCTGTCTGGCATCAGATGGGTAGAATATACCAGAGAATTTTTCTAGGCTTCCCAAATAAGAAGTTTAAAAAGAAAGAAATCCCCCAAAGTGTCTCTAGGCCACCAGCATGCCATGTCTCTGAAAGGAGGACCACACATCATGTTGCTAATTTGCCCAGCCGGCCCTCTTATTTCCCAGATGAGGGAAGAGAAGGGAAGGGCCTTTTCCAAGGTCACCCAAGGAGCCTGGGACACAAAGCCCCGGCATCCAATGCCACAGCTCCTGCTCTAATGACCAGGCAGGTCCCTCCCTGTGGCCCAGAAAAAAACGCTATCTACCAATGAAGGGTGGTACCTTCTTGGAAACACTGAGAGGTCCAGAGCCTTGCCCAGAGCTTCCCAGCTGGTATGTGTCCAAGGCAGGCATCAAACCCAGCCCTTGGGAGCTGGGAAAGTTGCCTGAAACTGCTTCTCCATCTTATACTCTTTCCCTACCCCCTTCAAGATCACTTCCTATGAGCTGGCTCAGGGCTCCAGCCTTTGGAACCCCTCTGGGGCCTCACCCCACCAGCCTGAGCTGGCCATTATTTCTTCTCCCCCCCCTTTCCTCCTCACACCCATGTCTGCACCCACCCAGGCCAGGTCTGAAGAGGAGCCCCCAGGCTAACCTGGGAAGCTCCAATCGTGTTCCAGTGACAAGTTAAAGATGCCCTGCCACCAGAGGAAGCCCCCGCAGCATGAAGACACTGTCCTTTCTGCACATGTTGCACCTCAAGTACCTAGAGTGGGCTGCTGAGGTTGGCACTCCACACTCCTTGCACTCGCCTACCTCACTGTTGTTCCAGCCAAAGCTGTCGGTGAGGTCAGTGGTAGATGCCGCCTGCTGGTCTGAGAGAAGGAGCTGAGCAAACAACCGCTGTAACTGCAAAGGGATGATTCGCACCTGGAAGGATGACATGCACATGCCTCCCTTTAGGCCCCAAATTTGCCAGGGAGACTAAGCCAGAATCATCCACCAGTCCCTATGCTAGGGGTCACAAGCCAAAGTCAGGTCTGAGCTTCAAAAGTCGATGTATAACATTATCAGTTTAGCTGAGACCCTGGCAAGGGAGTTGCAACCTCCCTTGGCCTCAGTTTCCTCATTTGTAAAAAGGGGGGGGAGGCTGGACTCAGTGGCTTCAGTCCTTCCCTAGAGAAGCAATCCAAACCTCTCAACCTGGTCTGAGGCCAGAGACATTCGCTGTACAACAGAGAAGGAAGGCCTCCCTAGAAATCAGAGTCAAGAACAGGCACTGGGGAGGGAGTGGCCTCCCATGGGTGGGGCCAGCACTGGCTGTACCTGAGATGTGGTCATTCTAGCACCACAGTGAATGAAGCAGGGCCCCCGACCAGTAGGTGGTGGACACTGCTCCCTCCCCATAGGCACTTATCAAATGCTCACGTGGTTCTGGCCAGCCCTCCACTCTCTAAAGAGTTGCCCTGGGGAGAGCTCGGCCACCCACTCCCTGTGCCCTCTCTGGGCCTCTAGAGATTGAGAGGAGTCAGGCTCACTTCCTGCTCAAGACCTCGGAGAAGCTAAGTATATTGTTCACGGGCCAAGGATAGAGAAACATTACAGACAGCCCGCCAAGGGGCAGTGACTTCTTCAGCTCCATCAACTAAGGAAGACGGTAAAGTTGGGGCAGCTTTGGGGTGTGAGGACAGACCCCAGGGAAATCACAGCCAATAACCAAAGTAAACGACTGTCTCCAAGTCATTAAGTGCCATATTATCTAGCCTTGTGTAACCAGGCAGCCCTTCCCCAAAGCACCCTGGAGAGGCCCCACGGGTACCAATAGGCTAAACATCAGGGTCCCTCCTGGAGGAAGGAAGGGGAGAGTTCCCACTCAGTCAGTAAACACAATGCCTAGCCACAAAATGTCAGTTATAAAAGGGAGTTGATGACAGTGCTGCTGTTGAGTGTCGGTAGGCCCATGCTCTCCCTGGGAAGGCCAAAGGGACAGAGGGTCAGCCTCACAATCAGAAAGAGCCTGGGGTCCAGCCCTGCCTCTGAAGCCTGCTGGCAACTCACATGACCCCTCAAGGCTGTGGGCAGCTTTTTAAGCCTATAATTTGTAGGGTCGGCACCAGAATGCATTGTAAAGTGAATGAGTGCCCTTTACCAAGGGAAGGTAGAGGCCCAGGCCCAGCCCTTACCCCAATCTCTACAATGCACAAACCATATGCTAGACAGGCCTCAGAGATGCAAATATCATTAAGATGAGGTCTCAGCATGTGAGGACAGACCAAGGGCATATTTAATAGGAGATGCCTTGTATCACTTTATGAACAGCATTAGTTGTCATGCCCATAAATGCTGCTCCTCCTGGCCCAGGGGTCTCCCTTCTGCAATAAACCAAGACACACACATACATACACATACACACACACGTGAGAGTGGGCATCGACAGCGCCAGCCCCACCCAGGGCACACAAGCCTTCCTCAGCCCTGTGAGCCCATGAGCTGGTATCACAACCGTACCCGTCTGCTACATGCCAGGCCAGACTCTCAGATGCTGGAAAGCAGCACTCATGTCCTTGGTGACAATTCTCCCATCTGTCAGCATCCTTCCTCCATGTGAATCTATCTAAGCACAGTACTACCCACCATGACAGTGACTTTGGGGCGGCCATGTTCCATGCTGACTCAGCAGGCCTGTAGTAGTCCTGAGACACCCCCTCCAGGTGGTTTTCATATGACCTGCTCTCCCTCCTCTCACCAGCCACCTGATAGGGGCGTCCCAGAGTGGCTTCTTTGGAGGGATCCAGGCTGTATTTGGTGTCCTAGTTCCCCTCCAGTTTTGAAATTCTATGTGTCAGACTGATTATGTCAATCTTATTGAAGTCCAGCTGCTGAGCCAGGCAGGGCCTTCTACGTTAAGATTATTTAATGCCAGCCCTTTTGGTTCTTCAGTTGCTAAGCCTTTGGGAGAAGTCTAGGAAGGGCAAAAGGGTCTGGGCTGCATTAAGCCAGCTCATCGGCAAGGAGCACCAAGTCTCCACAAAATGCTAGGGTCTTGGAGCCAACGCTGGCTGTTTAGTGACATGGAGTTCTCTCCTTCACGGGCTCTGGGGGATCAGCTGCCACACGTCCACCAGTCAGGCCTCCCCAGCCCAACGAGGCCTTTCCTTCTTATCCCTTCCATGACATCACTTTGTTCCCCTCAGACTAACGCCTGAGAATCTTTCTCAGATCTGCCGAGAGTTAACAAAAAAGCAAGGGAAACTTAGCATCTACCTCTGTGTCTCTGACACCCTGCCTGGCAATGAGGCAAATCCCAGACACATTTATCTTTCCTACTTGGGAGACACAGGGTCTGAAGATACCGTGCTTGGGACAAGAAAGGAGAACAGGGTGTGTTTAGCCAGATTAAACTTAGGAAAGTCATCTAGGGATGGTCAGTTAAGTGTGGTAATAGCTCTCACAGAACGCAAAGGCGAGGCACTTTGTGGGAATGAGAAGAAATCAATGTGGCTGCTCAGAAAAGGACCGGCCTGTCCTCTATTCACACCCGGACCTCCTTCCCTTCAAAGTGCTTTGTTTGGCAGACTCAAGGAGACCCTGGGAATCTAGAGAAGACTCTGGTACCTTCGCATCGGGGTCATCCTTGTCCTCCAAGCATCCAAGCTCTTCTGGGTCCAGAGCAAACAAAGCTTCTACAAAGAAAAGGCAAACAAGAACCTTGGGTCACCTTAGCCTCAGGCTGTTCTGTCCATCAGTTTGCAGGGGTTGGGGGAAAGGAGGAAGGAAGAGAGGTTTCCTTGTCCACAGCCTCTGTGTGGCAAGGAGATGTGATTTCTAAAATAAAACACTTTGAAAAGGCAATGACATTTAGGGCAGTGAGGGGTGAGGGGGCTACTCAGACTGTCTCTGAGAGAAGCAGCAGGTCCAGGGATGAAGAGTTCTCTTCCAGGAGCCTGAAGGGTTAAGACAGCTCTCATCTGCTCTGATCTCATTCCCCAAACCTCTTTATGGAAGAGGATCCCCCAGCCCCTTCCCCTCTTTAGGCCTCAGTTTCTGCCTCTGCAAAATGAGGGCTGGACAAAATGGCCTGAGATCTAGAAGGCTGTGGACCTTCAGCTTAAATAACCAGCTCCACGACAGCTGAGCCCCTAGGATGGAGCCTGTGTCTGCCCTGGCGGGGGGCTGACTGCTAGCATGCATGCAGGGTTTCAGCGTGTGCTAAGTACATTACAAATGTCATCTCATTCTCCTTCGATCCTCATAACCACCCTGGGAAATAGGCATGATCATTATCTTCGCTTTACGGATGAGGAAGCAGAGGCCTACAAGGTGGCCTAGGGTCACACAGCTAGGAAATGTCTGAGTCTGGATTGGAACTCGGGTCTTCCTGACTCCAGTATTCCGGCACCATATCCACTGGGGCACCCGGCTGCCTTTGGAATTAATGGGGGTGAGAAGAAGGGAAAAGAAGGCTCAGGAAAATAGATTCAATCTATCCTGGAAGGCCTCAGAAACTGAAAATTGCTTTCCCTCCCAGAGTCTAACCCAACAAGGAGATCCCTGTCAGTACTGAGATACCACCAGCAGAAGGTCCATGCCTCCCTCAGCGGGCGGCCTCCAGAACCATGGACAGCACTGGGCCCACCTGGGACACCTTCCTTATTATGGCCTGCCATTCAAATGGCAGTAAGAATGTTCACTGGGCCCTCCCCCCTGTACTGCAAGAAACCAAAGTAAAAAAGGTAGGCTTTGAAACTGTAAAGCTCTGAGAGTGTGTGAGTGTGCACGTGTCTAAGAGTGTGGGTGTGCATGCATACATGTGTTTGTGTGTGCGTGAGTGTGCATGTATGAGTGCACACGATTGAGAGCATGTTATGTATGTGTGTGACTGTGTATGTGTACATGTGTGCACACGTATGTGTGTTGCACATGAGTGAGTGTGTTGTGTGTGACAGTATGTATATGTGTATATGTACATGTGTATGTGTACGTGTCTGTGCACACATGTGTGCCAGCACCCACAGGACTGCTATAGCAGTATCTGGAGGGGAAGGAGTGAGCAGCATGAAGGCCCACCAAAGCCTTGGGGACAGCTGCCTAGCTATACCTTATGGGGCACAAAGGGAGCCCCTCAGAGGACTCTGGGACAAGGAAGGTGAGCAGGGCCTGAGGGTTCCTATGGGCCAGACCTAGAGTCCTGAACAGGGATGGGGAAAACAATCCATCCTGATTTCTGCCCCACTTTGGGCTTCCCTTGTCATCCTCCATATTCTATCTGATGCTGAGAAGGGGTCCAGAGAAGGGCCCCTGGGCTCCCCAGTGGAGCCTCTCAGTGACAAGAGGCTCAGAACACACAGCAAGAGAGTCCCTGATGTTCTAGGCTCTCTCCAAGTTTATGCCAAAGCTCGTGAAAAAAACCTGCAGTGGGGGAAGGGACAAGGAGGCCTTTCACCGTCCAGATCGGACTTGTTCTGCTCTGGTTTGGTGACGAGCCTGAACCCTACACCCTCTTCCTGCTGGCTCTGACTTCTCTATCTGCTGATGCTGCCCCGATGCCCATGCTGGGCTCTGGGGCAAGGGTAGCAGGCAACCCAAGAGCCACGAGGGGGGCTGGACTCAGGAGTCACTCGGCTACAGCTGCAGTCTGGACAGTTCCTAGTCCTGCTCCCCTCCCACTCCAAGACAGACAGGCTCGTGAGAGACAGCCTGTTTTCTTTTTTGTTTCAGGGTTTCAGAAACACTCCTAACCACAGGCACGACCATGACCCCCTGACTTGGTTATTTTATATGTTAGAGTACTTGACCTGAGTTAACAGTGAAGGCCAAGATCTGATTTAGTAAACAGTGAGACATGACAGTTACTCTGCCCCAGCAGAGACCACCAAAAATGCAGACGTGGTCCTTGGGAAGAGGAGCCTGAATGAAAAGGTGGCAGGGGCCTCAGAGGCACTCGCTTTACAGGGGAGGAAACTGAGGCCACCTGGGCAGGACTGGCTGCCAGATCTTCTGGGGCCAGCATGCTTGAGGGTCCACTTGTCCAAGTTTCCATGTGGACAGAAGGACATGAAGAAAGACATCTGTAAGATCCTACCTCGGAATTCTGGGGTGAAATGGAGAGTCTGCAGCAGCGAGTTGAGGTAGCAAGTCCCGCCCTGGTTCTGGATGCCACTCAGGTTGGTGGCACCCCGGGGCGGTGGCGGCTCTGGATCCACGCACTTGGATTTCGACCCTTTCTCAATGTGATTCCCTGGGATGTAGGGAAAGTCCTCTTCAAACAGGTCCCCAAACATTATGAAGGCACCAGGATACCCTTCAAAAAACAGACTCATTTACTGCTCATTTATGCAAAGGCCTTTCCCCCAGACACCCCAGGCCTCAACAGAGGACAACGTACAGCCTCAAGGCCTCCTTTAGAAAGGGAGTATTTGCTATTTTCTCAGCAGCAAAGGGAGGAAGCTGGACCACAGGGCTCTGAAGATCCCTTGTCTCTCTAACCCCATTCAAGTCCCCTACAAAGCCCTGAAGGAGTCTCAGGCTATTCTGCTTCACCCCTTCATCTGCCAGGGGAGCCCATGTCTGTTGGTGCCCCTCACCAGGCTGGGGTCAGGGCACTAGGCTTCTAGAGCTGGGCTGTGAGGACAAGGTACCAGAGACTAGGGTTGCTCCAATCACAGTCTTGGTTTGGAACCTCCCATGTGAAGGTCAGAAGAGAGAGCCAAAGGATCATGGGACAAAGGACGGAGAGGAAAGGATCCAAGAAGTCTGGCCCTGGGGGTGGGAGGTACACAAGATGATGGGACATGTCAAAGGCCAGGGGTTGGTAGAGTCAGGGACCTGAGCGTAAAGACATGTGACCTCGGGCACAGGCACTGGAGGTACCACAGTGACATCAGCACCTTCTACCTGGAAAGTGATGGCACTGGCCACATCTCCAAGCTTCCTTCCCACCCAACATCCCACAGACAGCCCATCTGAGACCTTGCCCCAAGTGCCCCTTCACCCACATCTCCCAAACAATCACAAGGTGGCAGATCTAGGCCCTCCAGAAACCTCAGCCACTGAGGGCAATGTTTCCTTTTCCAAATGAGGCCCAGGGCCCTGGGCTCACATCCCTGCGCAAGATCACCAAGCTCCCTAAATGTGGGCTCTCCACTCCCTGCACATGACCCCACTTAATCCCATCAGCTCCCACCGGCCCTTCTCTGCTCACTTCTCAAATGCCTCCTGGACATGGCAGAGCAGGTGGTTTACTGGCTTTTTTTGCTCAACTGATCCAGAGCAGAACTCACTGTCTTTTCCAGAAAACCCTCCCCTGCTGCCAATTTCCCCAAACTGTCAAGGGTGCCACAATCTTCCCACTCACCCAAGCTTGGCATCTTGTTACCACCCTCAACTCTCCACAGACCCCCACACCCAAATAGCCAACCTGCAACCAAGGCTTGTCTCGCCAAGAAAAGCCCCTCCTCTGACCCTGCTCATCCCGGACCTAGCTCAGGCCCCCTCCAGGCCCCCTCCTCTCCTCTCCCTGGCTTCCCTTTCAGGCCCCTTCCTCTCTTCTGCCCCTCCGCTAGTTCAGGCCCCCTCCTCTCCTCTGCCCCCCTACCCTCCTCCCCTCATCAAGCCCAGCTGCCTCAAACTTCGCCCCCAATGCAGTCCTCCCCCCATTCAGCACCTAAAGGGTTCTTCCTAAAAGAGGCAGGTGCAACCTCTGCCCCTACACAGTAACCTGCAGCGGCTCCCAATGGCTCCCAGGATCCAATATATAGTCCTTGGGTGTCTGGACCCTTCCCTTCTCAGACTTCCACTTGACCATCTCTCCCCACCAACACAAAACAACCATCTCCTCCCTGGGTCAGTTCTCCCCGGCTGCCCGGGGCCAGGAATGCTCTCCCTCCTCCTCCTCCCACTGCTCCCAGCTGCTGGAGAGGGCCTCCCCTCCCGGGTCTGAGTCTCCCCCATTAGAACATAAGCTTCACGAGGGCAAGGGCTGGTCAAATGGCAGCACGGGAAGGCTGAATAAGCGCTCCCCGCCTGCCTGGGCCCCCTCTAGCCTCAGTGCGCTCTGCGGTGCGGAGCTTCTCTCTCGGGACTGGGGGACTGCGGGGGGCGGGGGAGGTGCCGAGGCTCAGGCGGAGCCTCCAGACCACAGACCCGCAACAATGTTTCAAAGTCTTTGTGAAGTTCTCGGTCCTCCCCGGCAGGAGGAGGGGAGGGGATCTGCCCCCACGTGACCCGGGGCGGCCCCGCCCCCAGCCCGCCCCCTCAGCCCCCTCCCCCATACACAGACCACGAGCCCAGAGACGGCCCCCCACCCCCACCCCGCCCGGCCGAGCCCGCCCCCCGCGGGAGAGAGAGCCGCTGAGCTGGGTCCCGATCCCTGCTCCGCTTCCCCGGCCGGCCTCTCAGGCGGGGAGCCTGAGTCCAGAGCCGGGGCTCGCACAGGCGTCGGTTGGTGACCGGGACCAGGGGCTTCCCCGCTCTGGGCCTCAGTTTCCCCGCCTGAAGAATGGGGATGGAGATGCCCCGGTCCGGCCCCTGCCCTCCCAGAGCTGCCGCCCCGCTGCCCTCCACCCCCGGCCCCCGGGCCCGCTCACCGCTAACGCCCTGCCCCCCGGCCCCACGACCCCAACGGGAAGAGAACGAGGAGGGCGCGGCGGAGAGCCGCCATTTTGGTGCGGGGCGCCCGTGGCCTCGGCGGCCCATGCGCCTGCGTGCGCTTCCCACAGTGCCCCGCGCCGCGCGTCCGCGCCTGACGCCCGAAGGATCAGGAGCCCGTCTCGCGGAGCCTTGTGGGGGTTGTAGTCTGGAGGCCTCCTTGCCGCCCCCTACCGGACTAGAAGAGGGAAGTGAAGCCTTCTTGTTCCAGAGGGGAAGGCTGATGCCCAGGGGCGTTCCTAGAGGAAATGAAGGCCTGACTCTGACATTCCTGGGGGCTCGCCATCTGGAGACCCGAGGCAGTGCACAAAGAGTGCCCTCAGTTTCCCCATCTGTAAAATGAGGTGTGGGAAGGCCCATCCTTCTCTATAAGAACAGAGACTTGAGATTTCCAGATGGGGAAACTGAGGTCCAGGGAGGTTTGCCCCAGACCATGGGCTAAAGGTCATCTCCTCTCACACCTGCCTCTGACAGAGGAGGAGACTGAGGAGGTTCAGAAAAGGGAAGCCTCTTGTCCCAGTCAGTACAGGAAAGAAGTAGGAGAGACAGTATTCGAACCCAGGCCCCCCCAGCCAAAACTAGTCTTTCTAAAATGTAAGCTTCTTGGGGCAAAGGTGGTGCAGTTTTGTTTTGCAAGCAGTGTCCTGCACGTATAGCACAGGTGTTAATACAAGCGTTTAGAATAGAACTGGATTCATGCAATCCCTCGTCTTAAGGAAGAGGAAACTGAGGCAGCCAACGGAGGTAAAAGGTGCTGCTGGGGGTCACAGGAGGTGTGCAGGACTTGCACCCGGCCCCTTCTTTCTTCCGTAGGCTCAGCAGGTCCCCCCAGGAGAACGCGGGCCACGCTGGCTTTTCCTTCCATATTCTTCATACTTCCAAGCTCTGGCTCTGTGCTTTCATTCTGGTCCAGCTCACAGGTCTATCTGGAGGGAAGGTGGCAGCGCTGGGCATAGCCCCATTCCCAAAGGGCCATTTCAGCCTGACTGGGGCAAGGAGCAGAGGAACAGAAGGACACAGCTTGCAGGCCCTGCCCAGAGCCCAGAGCAGAAGTTCTTCACCCTGGGCCACGAATTTGTTTTGAAACCGCTTTGGTGACTGTCTTTCACTAGACTTGGTTCCTCTGTATTCCCATATCTCTTCTTCTGAGACCAGGCCCCTGGGTTTCATCAGGCTGCTTGAAGGAAGAATACAAGACACAAGTTCAGAAGCCCAGCCCTGGAAGAAGGCGTCATCGGACAGGAGGAGGGACAGAGGGAATCAGGAAGCTTCAGACTTGGGAGGGACCTGGGAGGTCATAGGGTCTAGCCTCTCCCCGAACCATCAAGCAGTCGGTCAGTTATCAACAAGCACTCATGAAGCACCAGACGCTTTACTAAGGTTTGGTTTTTGATTTTTGCTTTTGACAAAAGGTGATCCACTGGAGAAGGAAGAGAGCTTTCCAGTCTCTTTGCCAAGAAAACCCCACAGCCAGCATTAAAATGATAAAAGAGATGGCATTGGAAGATGAGCCCATGGGTGCGATGGCCGCTGGGTCACACTGAAGGACTCAGTGACCACTTCTCTCAGGGCTGGAGAAGCCACCAGCTCCCAAGGCAGTCTGCTGCACTCTGGGACAGCCCTCATGTAGAGGAAGCTTTTCCTGACCCCATCCTCAACCAATTTCCTTTCAGTTTCCACTGGGGCTCCTAGTGCTGGGGCCAAGAGCAAGGTCCATCTTCCCAAGGACATCTGTGAAAAGAAGAGGTGTAGCCACCATCTCTCCCATAACAGGGCACTTGTGCCTCCTGCTTTCTGGAAGCATCACCTCCTGTGAGGGAGGGTCCTGGCTGGTTGCTCCCATAGAGCCCCCAGCCCCAGGGCTCCCTTAGGGGACCTGCTGTCTGACCCTATCTGCCTCGCCTGCCCCTCCCCATCTGATTTCTGAATCCAGGTGGTGGCCTTGGTCCTCACCATCTGAATTGTTTCCTGCTTGGCCTAGCCAAAATGATCCGAGTCCTGACTCCTGTTATCCAGTGTGTTCATCATCTCTCCTGAAAGCATCTAAGAAGTGCTCTTTCTCCAAGTCTCTGGGCCAAGTACAGAGCCTTGGGGCACCCTCCTACAGACCTTTCTCTAAGTTAGCACTGACCCAGCACTGACCTCTCTGGGTGCTGCTGCTCTCAATTCCTTGCTCTAAATCTGCGTAATGAATCCCACCATCCTTACCCTCCAGCCCAGAGGGCTGCTCAAATCTGGACAAGCTGAGGCTTGGGCATCCCCAATTCTGGATTTCAGGCAAATGGGGCCAATGCCTGTTTGTGTTGAGGGGCATATCATCTCTGGTGTATAGGGGAGGTAACTCAGTCAGCTTTGCTTGACAGGTTGAAATGCACTTTATCTGGAGGGAGAGCTATGTGCCCAGGATTCAGCTGGGGGGACCCTGGAAAATGGGCCACAGGAAAAAGGAATTGAGCAATGACCAGCCCAGGGGTTTGTGTGCCCTCTTCTGAAGGGTTGGGCAGGAGAGAAGTATAACTCGGACCTCTGGGCCCAAAACTTAGCAGTGTTGGGGTGGAGACAGGTAATCTATATTCAGATCATGGAGAAGGACAGTAGACTTCACCACCACTCAAAACCGGGCCATACCAGCTGCATATTCATGTGGGCTGAGCCTTCAGTGTCTGCAAGGTCCACAATATTGGTGTGTCCTTGAATTTGCCCTTGCAAGATGGAGCAAGACCTGGGAAACTCTGCCCTGAGCTTAGGCCATCCGAGTCTAGGGGGCAGCTCTTGGTAGAGAAACTGAGGGCTCTACTTTTCAGTGACAGGCACGGACTTATGGCATGTGGCAGTGGGAGAAAAGGGTTAAAAACAACAGCAACAAAGAAAGAGAGAGAGAGAAGAGAGGAAAAAGAGAGAGGAGGAAGGGAGGGAGGAAAGAAAGAAAAAGAGAAAGAAGGAGGGAGGAAAGAAGGAAAGAGAAAGGAGGAAGGAAGGAGGAAAGTGAAAGAAAAAAAAGAAGGAAGAAAGAAAGAGAGAGAGACATGTGCAAACCCATTTCCCAGACATCTGTGAAATGCCTGCTGAGAGCCCCTGGTCCACCAGCTGCCTCTGTGGGCTAACTCCTCGGACCTGAAGGCCCTGCCCAGACTGGCTCCAAGCCCTCTTTCCAGGCTTCTCTGCCTTGGACTCAACCTTCCAGCCAAGGCAGCTCCTCACTGTTCCCTGGAAGGATTGTCCATTGGCTGCCGCTGGGCCTTTGTTCACGCAGTCCCAAAGGCGTGTGCGCATCCTTTCCACCTGCAGGAGTTCCTTGTTCCCTCCACGCCCCACTCAGAGATCCCTTCCTACTTGAGACCTTTCTTCATCTCAATCACAGGTCCTTCCCTTCAGCCCAAAAAATGACTTTGCCTTTATTTTGTTTCCTTCTCTATGTCTGGGCATGAATGTACGTCCATGTATTTACACACCCCATGGCAGGTCCCCAAAGTCTTAGCACAATTTTAATCTTTCATTGGATTTCATAGGATGTATTCTCACAGATAGATGATGCCTACATATATACACACATACAGGGGTGTGGAGACAGGGAGACCTGAGTTCAAATCCCACCCCAGGTCCTTACTTGCTATGTGACAATGGGCAAGCCACTTGACCTATGTCTACCTCAGTCTCCTCATCTGTGAAATGAGGATAACAATTATCCTGCCTGACAAAGCTATTTTAAAAATAAACTGAGATAACAAGGGTGAAGGGCCTTGGGAGGCTTAAAGCCCTATAGGAAGGCTGATGCGGCTAGCCCTGTTTGGGCACGTTTTCTGTGTGAGGAGAGGCAGTGGAGTAGAGCAGAGACAGGGCCCTCTCAGCAGGCAGGAAGGCCAGGGACAAGCATATACTGTGTGACCTTGGACCAGTCCTCAGCCACTCAGTGCTCAGTGCCTGGGGCAGCCCCTTAACAGGAGACATCTGGGTAAAGCTCAGGGGTCTCTTGCAGTTTCCTTTACGACTAGATCCTCTTCCTCCTTTCCTTCCTTCCCAGAACTATCCATTGGAACAGAGATGCTGGCCCAGGTTTGAACAGAGCTGGTCAGTCTCTTAGGCTTTTCTGGAGGAAAGGAGGGAGAAGGCAGTCTGCAGAGTGGTGCAGCACCCCGTGGGCGGAGGATCTGGAAGGGACTCCTGGTTCAAGTTCCAGGAGTGGGAGGAGAGCCCTGCCCCACTGTGTCACTGGCCCACTCGTGCCCACACCGGAGGGGTGACAGGACCCCAGCCTGCTCCACCTAGCTGGGACACATGGAATGAAGAGTTATGAGAGGTTTAGTGCAGGCCTAGAGGGAGGGATTGGAGGGGAGAGAGGTTCTCCCCTGTTCCTCTGACAAAAGGCTGCAGCCCTCAGTTCTTTCAAGCCTAGGAGCCAAGGTTTATACAGCCCTACTATGTGCCAGACACTGTGAGAAGCGATTTGCAACTATCATCTTGTTTGTTCCTTACAACAACCCTGCACAGTAGGTGTGTTCTTATCCCCACTCTTTACAAATGAGGAAACTTGGGGCCAGCAGAGGCTAAGTGACCTGACAAGGGTCACACAGCTAGTAGGTATCTGAGGCTGGGTTTGAACTCAGAGGGTGAGACTTCCTGACTCGAGACTCTCCACTATGGCTACAGAAGACAGGCTTGGAGGAAAAAGCTAGCTCCCCTGTGTCTCCCTGCTTTCCAGCCAGCCTCTCAGTGGACCTCCCCATGGTGCAAGTGTTCTCATGCTGAGTGTTATTGACCGCACAGGATATCGCTGCCCATGTGACCAGAGCCAAGTAAAGGCCAGGCTGGCCATGCTGCTGGGTGAAGGGGCTTACCAGAAGCCCCCACCCCGATGCTGTCCCCAGGACTCTCTGATTGCTCCAGGTGCCAAATGAACCAGAAGCAGAGGCATGTCCTTGGCATGCTTCCCAGTTCCTGGGTGTTCCTTCCCCTGGGGACACCAGGGTATGAGCCTTATCTGGCATCTCCTCTTTTATTACACTGGGCTGTCACGCAAAGACTTAGATTCCCTGGCCAAAGAAAACAACCTCCATAAATCAATTTAGGCTAAGGGTTAGGCAGGTTCCAGAGGGAGTGCTCTGGGGTGGGCTGGGAGATGGGCTGGGATTCTGCCCATCCCAGGCTGAGGTATTTCCCACTTACTATTCTCTCTTCCTAGGATTGTACTAAAAGTCAGTGACTAGGAGGGACTGATTAGTCACTCCTCGGTGTGAATAAATTAGGATTTGACTGAGACTAAAGCCCCAGCTGAAAGGTGCTTTGGAGGCTACCCCCCATTTTACAAATGAGGAGACTGAGGCCCAGAGAAGGCCCCAGGATCATTGATGTAGAACTGTGTTCGAGGCAGATGTAGAAAGGGCCTTGCAGGTCACCTAGTCCAACACCCCTATTTTATAGGTGAGGAGACTGAGGCAGAGAAAGAAGAAATAGCTTGTCCAAGGTCATGCTGGCAGACCCTGGGATCAGAACTGCCCGGGGCTGTTCCTGGCCACAAACCCTGAAATTCCATTATGTGATCACCATCTGCTGCCTTCTGTCTCTCCCTCTCCCTGTTCTTTGCTTTCCCCTTCTCTCCAAACCTTCAAGCCCTCAGCAGCTTCCCAGGCCATCCTCAATACTATCTACTCTCTCTCCTTCCCCATGGTGACCCATAGCCCACTCTGGAACAGCCTCTTCTCGCCAGCCCTGGGTCCTGCTCAGACATGCCCCAGCCTTGGCTACACCGCTACAGCCTTTACACCCCAACCACTGAGCAAAGCTGGAGAAAAGATGGGGCCCTGCTGCCTGAGGCCACCACAGATTTAGGGGACATCGTCCCCTCACAAGGCAGTCCTTTCCCATTCTCCACTGCAGCTCTTCCAGACCTTTCTAGGTCTCCTCAGACCTCCCTTGTGACCCCTTCCCCACCACAGTAGAAACCCTTGCCTCATGTTACACTCAATGTATGGAGCCCCTTCACCCCAAGCTTCCTTGTCTCCCCTTCACCACATCCATGTCACCCACAAGCCCTCAGCTTCTCTCCTCCTTTGTGTGCTGTCTCATGGCCTTTCCTGCCCAAGCAGACCCCCTGCTAACAGGCCCAAGGGACTCCATCCATCCCATCTTCTCCAGTGGATTGTCCACCGCCCCCCATTTACCTGCTCTTGCCCTGTCTCCGGGCTGCTTCCTGCTGCCTACAAACAAGTCCATCCTTAAAAAAAGAAACAAAACAAAAACAAACCATCTCAGATCCTCTCCCCCTTCTGCTTATGGGTAAGTCCTGGAGAAGCCCACCCACAAGAGGGGCCTCAGTTTCCTGACCTTAACCCTCCACAATCCAACTTCAGCTGCCATCGTTCCCCCCAGACTGCTCTCTCTGAAGTTACTCATGAAATCTCCGTGGCCATGTCCAATGGCCTTTTCTCACTCCTCATTTTCCTTGACCTCTTGGAGCCCTTAGATGTCTTGTCTCCTTTATCCCCACTTCTCTCTGGGTTTTCAGAATGCCCCTCTTTCCTGGTTCTCCTCCTCCCTCTCTGAGCTCTCCTTCTCTGTCTGCCTTGTAGTTCTTCCCCTGAGTGACATCTGTGGGTGGCCCCTAAAGCTCTGTCTCTGGCCCTCTGCTCGTTTTCCTCTGGTGATCTCATCGACTCCTATGAATTAAGTCATCATCCCTCTGATCTACCTCTCAGCTAGAATACTGTGAAGGGCATCCCCACCCTCCCAGGCATCTGGACTCAAAACCTAATACCATCCTTGGCCTCCTACCTCTCTCGGGTCCCCAATCTGACAGGCATCAATTCCTGCCTCTTCTGCCTTTATGCCATCTCCCCAGTATGCCCCCTTCTCTCCTTGGAGCCTGCCCTCACCGGGTGCAGAGCCTCTTCCTCTCATTCCTGGACTGTTGCAATAGCTGCTGGGGTGGGGGTCCTGCCTGCCTCAGTTTCGCCCCTCCAGCCCATCCTCCATCCAAGTACAAAGTTCAGTTTGACCCTTGATCACCTGGTAGCTCCAGGATCAAATGGAGAATAGTCTGTTTGACTTTCAAACAGCCTGACCCCTACTGACCCTCCAGCTTCCCCTCTGCACATATGTCAGTTCTGCCACAACGTTATGTACATGTTCCTAAGAATCACCACCCCATGATGCAGAAAACGAGCAATAAGAACTATGGGGGGAAACCATGGGGAAAGGGGGTTTCAAAGCTGCATCTGTGACACATTAAAAGAAAAAGAGGACAGGTTGTTGTTCGTTCTCAAAGAGGCCCATGGGATCAGGGAGGTGATGACATGACTGACAGTTGACTTTGATCTGAGTGAGGGAGGCTGCACAAGGTCACCGGCCTCACTTTCTCCTCCAGAGCCATCTGGTCCAGTGGCCAGTAGAGGATCCTAATAACAAAGCACCGTTTTATCACATGTTGAGTGGTCAAGAAATTGTGAAGACTACAATAAATAGCAGTGATGTCAGGCCAGCTCAGCCTCAGCTTCCCACAGGACCCAAGTGGCAAAGTCAAGTCCCTCAGGGCTGGGCCAAAAAAGGGCCTCTGGGGGTCACGATTCTATGAGAGTGGGGAGGCCGTGGCCCAGCCGGGTGGAAGGGGGAGGGGTAGGACTTGGTCCATAGCTCCCCCTGCGGCAGAAGGTACAGTAAACATGGCGGGACCTGGCCTTGAAAAAGGCCTCATAGGGCACTTATGAAAGCAAGTTCTGGGGGGCTTGCAGTTTATCAGTTACTGTAAAGCATAGTGTTCTCTTCCTGTTTTCTAGCTGTTGTTAACAGATAAAATCATGCATAAGCAAACACAAAATGTGTGCTCAGTCCTGATCCTTCCCTGACAGAGCTATTGTGCTGGACCATATTCATGCCTTCCAAACGAGTGCATTGGCAGAAGGAACTGTCCTGTGTGATGGGGGACCCTGGCCTCCTGGCCCATTTGTTCCCCACATAAGATGCTCCATCTCCAGTCCTGGGCACTTTCACTACCTGCCTGCCTGCCTAGAACCCCTCCCTCCTCACCTCCAACTCCTTCCTTCCCTGGCTTCCTTCCAGACTCAGCCTTCTGCAAGGAGCCTCCAGTCCCGGATATGGCGCCTTCCTTCTGTGATTATCTCCAATTTCTCCTGCATTCAGCTTGTTTGCCCCTCAAGGACTGGGTGCTCCTTGCCTGCTGGGACTTTTTCCTTTCTTTGTATCTTTAGGGTTTAGCATGGTGCTACTCACTTAATAAACACTTCTTGGCTTGATTGGACAGTTCCTTGAGAAAACATGGTGGCTGTTGGATCAAGCTCTATTCCTGAGTTAGAAGCCCTGGCTTCACAGCCTGCCTCTGATCCCAACTGGCTGTGTGGCCTGGGGAGGGGTCTTCCCCTTTTCTGGCCTGTTTCATCATCAAGAAACTTCAGGAGATGGGTCTAGATGAGCTCTACAGTCCCTTCCAAGTCTGCCTATGTTCCCGCGGTTGTCTGGACATGCCTCCTGTCCTCCTTTGTGCCCAGAGCCAGCCTCTCCCTTCTTCTTCCCTCTAATGCCTCTCTTCCTCCCTTCTTTCTTGGGGCCCTCAGTCTTGTCTTGCACTTAACATCAGTCATTGACACTGAGATGGCACAGTATCCATACAGCCCCACCAGTGTGCACAGCAGCCCCCAGACCCAGGCCCAGCTTTCAGTCCAGCTCCTGGAGTGCTTGTGGCTTAGAAAGTGCTGGATAAATTATTTTCCTTCCTGCCTTCTTCCCTTCCTTCCTCCCTTTCTCTCTTTCTCCTCCACACCTTCTTTCTTTCTTCCTTCTTCCCTTCTTTTTTTCTTCCCTCTTTCCCTCTCTTTCTCCCTTCCTTCATCCTTCCCCTCCTTCCTTCATCTTTCCTTCTTCCCTTCCTCCCTTCCTCCCTCCTTCCAAACCTTCCTCTATCCTTCTCTCCTTCCCTGTCTCACAACAACCTTCTGAAGTAGTATTTGTCTCATTTACAACCAAGGAAACTGAGGCTGGAAAGGAGAGTGATCTGCCAAGGGCACATGGGCATCTAGCACCTGTCTGGGATAGGATTGGAACCCAGATCTTCCTGGAACCAAGGCAATTATTCTTTCCACTAGGATGCCAGCCAGGTTCATGCAGGTGACTCGCACATTGTCATCTCCAGGGGGGACCTCTCCCTAGTGCGCAATAGTGAGGATGTCCCATTGCCAGCTGATTATATTCACCTGAGGGTCCTGCTCATCCTCCCTCATCTAGAATGAGGGCCCCTTTCTGTTCTGAAGAGCCTGCCCTTCCCTCCCCTCCCTTGGCTGTTTCCTTGAGGCTGCTCCCATTCTTCCAAAAGCTCCTCCCTTCCTCCACTCAATCCATTGCCAGACCTTACCTGTTCACCTCTATGTTCCCTGGGGCATTTCTCCTTTTCCTTTCTCTTACAAGGCCACCTGTTTAGTTCCATCTTTTACTCAGCCCCCAGCGACATCCTTAAAATCCAGGTCCTACCAAGTCACTGCTCTACTCAAGAAGCCACCATGGGGCCTCCAGCTCCTCTCTTTGGCTTTGAAAACCTCCCTCTCCTTCCCTCAGGCTGGCCTCTTTCTGCTCCTTCCATACCACATTTCTTCTCCTGTCTCCATGCTGTCCTTTGTGCCATGGGTGCACCTTCTCTACATTTCCCCTAGGGAGCAGGGATCCCTAGTCCCTCAAGGTTCGGCTCATATACATCTCCTACATGAAGCCATTCCTGGCCCTCATCACCATCCCCAGGGTCAGTTACTCCCTTTCTCCCCCCAAACATTGACCTGGCATAAGAGGGATGCCCTGCATCCCCACCACAATCATTGTAGGTGATCTGGACTTCTGGATTGAATCAGCCCCCTCATTCTGCTTAAAGCAGCTTTATTAATGAGGTGAGAACAATCAAATCTATCAATTAATCCAAGGCATTTCAATTAGGTCCAGAAAAAGCCCTAGATCAGGGTGAAAAGGACAAAGTGACGCGAACAGGAAGAATGTTGGGCTGCCTGAAGAGAGTCCGTGAGGCTGGCCTCTTTCATTCTGGCCATCCCGCCATTCCATCCAAGGCCTAGTTTTTGTCCTTTACCAGCCCCAGGATATGTTCCCGCCTTCCTCAGTAGCCTTCATATTGGACTCAGCCTTCCTCTCCCCATGGGGCCCTGCCCTCATTGGTGCTGGAAGAGGCTTTGGCATGCCAATTCCTCACCTTCCTTAAGTCCGATGACTTCCATCTTAGAAAACCATCCCCGCTTACCCCTGCCTCAGTCACACCGGAGACCTTAGAGGGAGACCAGACTCCCTCTCAGAGCTCAATATCCTGAGCTTTCCCTGCTGTGAAACGCCTCTTTGGGCATCCCTCCCACACTCTTCAAGGCTTTACTCACTGGCATGTTCTTGGCTAGGCCTGTCTTTTCCCAAGGGGAGACTTTTGGAGACTCAGGACTGGTCAGCACTTTGTCTTTATGTTTCCCACTTGCTGGAATAGCTCATTACTGCCAGCCGGGCACAGACTGAGGGTCCCCTCCTCCTTGCACTGCTGGTTCTGTCCATGACCTGTCTTCTGCCCTAAGCATCGATCTGTACTCACAGGTTCAAAATGTACCCTCCTGGGGCCGGGACATCTGTTCTAACCCTTCCTCCACTGCCATGCACTGACTGACTTATCTTCTCTGTGCTAAAACAGTCTCTTTCCAAGTTTCCACATACTTTCCTTGCCTTCTTTCTCAAAAACACTTCCAACATCTCCCTCTCAAACTCCAGGGCTGGCTCCACTGATTACCTGAAAGAAAGGCACATACTCACTTGTGGTCCAAGGACTAATTCACTATCAGAGGCAGCCTTTTCCAGACCATGACCTTCCTCTTCACAGTGACCGGACACGATCCCTACCTGGGCTTTGGCATGGCAAGACGTAGGTGACCTTGGGCCAGTCGCTCTCCTGGGGCCTCATTTTCTTCACCTAAAATGTGGGAGGCCTGGAGGTCATTTCCCTCCCTTCTTGCTCTGGCCCATGGGAAGGCCTTGCTGCAGGCAGCACCCTCCTTCATCTTTGAGGCCCTTGTCTAGCTGCTGGTCCTCCCTGTTGACCCTTATGGACAGTACTGCCATTTTCCAGCCCATCTCCTACTTGGAGAAGTTCAGTTTCTTTCAGTTTTTGTGTGATTATAAATATTGGAGCTATAAAGACCCCTGTGTGACTGGTTTATAGGCTTTTGTTTCTGTTTGTTAGTTAGTGTTGAGAATGTTCTAGTGGCCTACAGTCCATGTGCATGAGGACACACTGAAGAAACTGGGGACGTTTCATTTGGAGGAGGGGTTGCTGGGGTTGCTGGGATGGCTACATTCATATATTTGAAAGGCCACTATTTAGAAAAGGGATAAGGCTGGTTCTGCTTGGCCCCAGAGGGCAGGACATGGCAGAGAAGTTGAAAGGGGGCAGATTTAGGCTCAGGGTCAGGGAAAATTTCCTACCAATTTGCGCTGTCTCAAAGGGGAATGGATCACTTTGGGGAGCTGTGAGTGTCTACCTCTGGGAGACCTTCAGGGAAAAGCTGGATGCCCACTTGTTGGTCCTAAGGTAGAAGGGATTCTTCTTCAAGTGTATGGGGCCTACATGGCCTGGGAGGAGTCTTCTAGCTCTGAAATGACTCTCAAGGGCATGGCCTCTGATTGGAGCACAGGTTCCTGTCATAACAATAGAAGCTCACCTATGCTTTACCCCAGTACTGTCTTTGAACCCCATAGCAAAGCTGCAAGATAGGCACTAGACATACCCTCACCTCCATCTTACAGACTAGTCGTTCATTCTGAGTATAAAGTCAAGTAGGCCTTTTTCTTTCCCACAAAATGGTAGCATCGATACATTTAGACTCTGCTTCCATAAGAAGAATCCTGAGGAGGCCCAGAGAGTCGCAACTTGACCCTGATCACTGCAGTAAGCATTAAGGCGGGGATCTGAACATAGGCCTTCCTGCCTTCACTCTACCCTCTAGGCTATGTGGCCTCACCAAGGGCAGGTGGGATTACTGCTCTCCAAAAGATTCCATCCTCATGTCTGGCTCATTTCCCCTGACTGGTCTCCTTCTCTTCAACACTTTCATTGTCACCCCCTAGGGTGCTGTGTACTGGCACTGGGGATCCCATGATGAACAACAACCCCCTCCCTGAAGGGCTGATGGTTCAATAGTCAACAGCACTGGTGGATTTTGGTCAGAGAGGGAAGTTCCCATAAAGCTGTTCCCCATCCAGGCATTTAGCATCGTGAAGTTCAATGAGTTTGACCAAGTGCCTTACTCTGTGCCTCAGGTGGCTGTCCTGGAGGCTTGGACCATCGGATGCAGCCTTCCCATTGGACATTCCTTATGATTAATGCGTGCCCTGATGCACCAGTCTTACAACATAATGATGTCAATCAATCCTATTGATAGTCCAATAGGCTGGTCCCAGATGTCTAAGGGATGTGTACAGGGTTTGGGCCTTGACTCTGCAGCCTTCAATGTGCTTCTCTCAGTGGCTTCAATGGAAGCAGAAGAGGTAGTTTACTGATCAAATTGGTGGGTGACACAAGCCTGGGAGAGTGAGGCACCACAGCAGAGGACAGATTCAGAGTCTACAGAATATTAGACTGCAGCTCTGTCTCATGGTGACAGCAAAACACATCTCTTCTTCGTCCTCCCCTCTCCCTCCTCACCTCCTCTTCCTCCTCTTCCTCCTCCTCTTCCTCCTCTTCTTCCTCCTTCTCCTCCTCAAGCTTCCCGTGACTTCCATCCCCCCCTCCAGTCTCAGTGTCACCTCCAAAGTCAAATTGGCCATGTCTTTTGAGGACCCCTGGGTCACCTTGCTGACATCCATAGTTGGGTGTGGGTCCTCTGCCTCTGCCTTTGCCCACAGCCACCTGAGGACAAGAGTTCCTTACTGTCTCTCAGATACATTTTGAAAATTCCCAGTCCTCACACGTTCTGCCAGCCTCCTTCCTACATTGTGTGTCCTCGTCTCCCTTTGGTTTTGAGTCACCAGCCTCTGGGCCAGTATGCCTTTGACAGCTCTGAGCCCCTCCTTCTTCTAGCCAAGCCTCCTGATTTTCAGAGGCTCACTCCTCAAATTCACCTTTCTTTTCGTTCAGCAGTGGTGGCCAAGGCCCCATCTGCATCCCTAGGCTCTTCAGCCTTAGCCATGCTTTCTAGATTCTTTCTGGAGGGTTCACTGGTCCTCGCTGGGAGCACCAGAGTGAGCTGGGGTGGTCAGGTTAGACAGATGTTAGGAGCCACTTCCTCATGCTCTAGCTATAAGCCTGGGAAAGCAGCAGATCTCAGTGTTTAGGCCAGGTTGGCCGAGAGTCACCTAGAGCCTTCCCTCTGGGTATCACCACTGTCTAAGGCTCTGCTTTGCTTCCTTGGACCCTACGGAATGGCAAATGGCCCCTCATTGAAATGGACCAGGGCACACGGGACACAAAGTGTTGTTCCTTCCTTAAAGAACACACAGACCTCTTCTGCAGGAAAAGCCTCTGAGCGAGTGTCTGCAGAACCCTTGGGCTGTACTCTGCTCTGTCGTGGTCCTGTTCCCTCTCTCTTCTCTGTCATATCCATTTCTTCTTTTGCTTCTTTGTGGCACTGTTTTACATTCTCCCCAATAGCCTGGAAAACAAGGACATGCTGCTTTTCTGCAGAATGAAGACCGATGTGCGCTTTGTGCTCCCATACTCAAGTGTAAACAGAAATAGGAACATTGCTTGGCTGGCTCCGTGGAAGATGAACTGAAGAAGGGAGAGGCCGGTCAACAGGGAGGCCATTACAATTGCCCAGGTAAAAATGGATGAGCTCAGGAAGTGGCCACAAGAACGACTGGATGATGGGAAAGTGATGAACTAGAGAAACGTTGTGAAGGCAGAACCCGCTGGGATTGGCAGGGACTCGATGGGGCTGGGGTGGGGGGAGGGTGGTGAGGATCAAGGCTAGAAGGGAGATCACGCAAGCATGGCCTGCAGTCAAATCAAGAAGACAGCAATGACTCTGGCCAGGGCTCAGCAGAGCAGTCAGGGCCACTGACCTGCATGTGAAAAGTTGTATATCACTGGCACAGAGTTGGCAGCTGATGCCTGAGAATGGAAAGGAGCAGAAATCGAATGATCTCATTAACTGTACCTGCCTCTTTTCTCCTCCTATTTCCATGTGTCCTCCTCTCCATTTCCCTAGCCATTGGGCAGCTGCCTCCTGATGCCAGTGGCTTTTAAAGAAGTTATATTATGGATAATATTAAACATTCAACAGCTAGGTGGCACAGTGGATAGAACACTAGGCCTAGAGTCAGGAAGATCTGAGTTCAAATTTGACCTCAACCACTTATTAGCTGTGTGACCCTGGGCAAGTCACTTAACCTTTGCCTCAGTTTCCTCCTCTGTCAAATGAGCTAGAGAGGGAAATGGCAACCCAATAGAGTATCTCTGCCAAACTCCAAGAAGAGTTGGCCATGGTTGAAACAACTGAACAACAAAAGTGGTGTCCATGTAGGCTCCCAGCAGCGGGATTCTCCTGTTGGTGGCCCTCTTCTCTTTCAGCTGTGACACTAAGGAAATCTGCCTTTGGGCCAGGGGCACCATCTCCTGAACTCAAGAACTCGATATTGTCCTCAGGTCACTCCCAAGGATAGAAATACCCTTTCTCAGGATTGACCGTGTGACCTACATTCAAAACAAGGAAACAGAAAGGTGAAGACCAAAGTGATCCCATGTCAGGATGATTGGGGTCACTCCCGTCTTCTCACTGGTGCTGTGGGCCCCTCCTATAGCCCTCCATTTCCTGCTCCCCTTCTTCTTGCGATGCCCAAGTCTGGAAGCCCAAGGGGAAATGAGAGAGACTG
The DNA here is from genome assembly GCA_011680675.1 of Gymnobelideus leadbeateri. Taxonomy (NCBI): domain Eukaryota; kingdom Metazoa; phylum Chordata; class Mammalia; order Diprotodontia; family Petauridae; genus Gymnobelideus; species Gymnobelideus leadbeateri. The sequence continues at coordinate 27,521 of WOXC01007338.1, read as the reverse complement.
CCAGGTGGGCGGCTCCTTCTAGGCCATCTCTTTCCTTTGCTTCAGTCAAAGGAAAGCAGGGACCATTTAGAGAATTTTTCCTGTCCTACTAGCCACCCACCCAGCTGCCTTCCTATAAAGGTCCTCACCCCCACATTCTGATCAAAGTGATCAGGCTTTCTCTGAGTCACTCCTTCAAAGGTTGTTGCCCTTTAAAGTGAGATTACATAAACCTCTGCCAAAGACAAAAAAAAAAAAAAACTGGTGTGAGACAAATGGTTGGAGATGGAAGAGGTCAATGGCCCTCGTTGTTTTCTTTTAAATATGGCCTCTGGCCAGAATAAAATTAGGGAGAAGAATTACAGAATCACAGAAATCCAGAGTCTAAGAAAAGAAATAGACCTCAGAATGGTAAGATGCTTCCTTTCCCCCTTCCTGCCTGGGTTTCATGGTACAAATGCTTGTATTTTGTGTCTGCTTAATTTTCTTTCTTCTTCTCCTATTCCTCTTCTTCATTCTTTTCTCTCTGGAATCTATTTTTCCTGAAACAGTCTCTCCTTCCCTCAATCTGCCTCTCTCTAGTGAGATCGATTTCTCCCTTCCCCTCTTGCTCCAGTCACCCATGTATTCTTCGAGTCCTCTTGACTCTCTCTGTCTCTGGCTCAGCCTCAATCTCTTTCTCTCTGTCTCTATCTCCCTCCCTCCTTCTCTTTTTCTCTTCCTCCCTCCCTCCCTCCCTCTTTCCTCCCTTTCCTTTCATGTCTCCCCTTTCCCCTTCCCTACTCTTTTCCTTCCTCCTCTTTATTATCTCCTCCCTTCTCCATGACAAGGTGCCAAGTTCACTCAACCTATAATTCCAACCTCTTAAGACATCATGGAGATACTGATTCTATTTCCCACCATATTCTCTTCCTAAGAGTCTGCGAATGCTTCTTTGATAGAAAAATATTAATAATGCAGATAAAACTTAAAAGTGCCTAGTGGGGGTTTGTTTTTTAAGAGCTGATTGTTTGACATTTAGCAGTCCACTATGACTGAAACAACTAAAAAACAAAATTGAACTTCCATAGAGTCCTCCAGCTAAAGAAGTATGCAAGCAGAGGTTGCATGACCTTTTATTCATTCATTCACTCATTCATTCATTCAACAGATCTCATTGTTCCGGGCACTGTCCTAGGTCCTGGGTATACAAAGACAGGTGGCAAATAATCCCTCCTCTCAAGGAGCCAATATTCATTCTACTGGGGAGGAAGAAAAAACATGAATACAAAGAAGTAAATATGAATTACACTCAAAGTGAAGAAAGTCCCTTGGAAGGAGTGGGGGGAGGGGTGTTCATGTGTGGCTGCTCAGGAGACAGGTCTGGAGGGAAGCCTTCTTCAGGGCAGAGGTTAGGAAGGAGTGCATTCCCTGGCCTGGGGCAAGCCCCAGAGGTGAGACACAACGTCTGGTACTAGGCTGTTCTTTACAGCTGGTGGCCTGGTGCCAGACTTCCAAGGACTTTCAGGAACCGCAGAGATTGTACGTGATCCCAGAGGTGACAGGAGCCCGCTGGCACGTATGGAGCAGGGCAGTGCTTCGGTCAGCTGAGTTTTAGGAAGACCCTTTCTGTAGCTGTGGGAAGGGCAAATTCCAGTGGGGAGAGACTGGACGAAAGGGCAGCATTGCCTTCTGTGCTGGAAATGGAATTATTTTTCAGACATAGTCCCTGAAGCAAGATTGCTCCATCTCAACAATTTTTTTTTTTGGCCAACTTCCATCCTATGGTCAAGATATTGTCCCTCTTTTCCAATTTTTTACCCCTTCTGTTAGATCTTACTTCTTACCTTTCAACTCTCATTTTCTGACCCAGCTTGTCTACTTACCACCTGTGTGGTATTGGGCAGCTCAATTCCCTTGGCCCCAGTTTCCCCATCTGTAAAATAAGAGGGTCACACGTAAATCATCAGCATTTCTATGTATCAGCATAAAACCCAGCAGAAAGAGAAATTCCATTTAAAATAACAGAAACAATAGAAAATACTTGGGAATCTATTTGCCAAGACAAACCCAGGAACTATATGAATACAATTAAAACACTTTTCACACAAATAAAGTTAGATTTAAACAATTGGAGAAATATTAATTCCTTGTGGGTAGGCTGAGCCAATATAATAAAAATGACAGTTCTACCTAAATTAATTTATTTATTCAGTACCATACCAATCAAAGTACCACAAAAATATGTTATAAAGGTAGAAAAAATAATAACAAAATTCATCAGGAAGAACAAAAGGCAAAGAATATCAAGGAAATTAATGGGAGAAAAAATTGAAAATAGGTGGCCTACCCATACCAGATCTCAAACTGTATTACAAACTGTCTTTTATATCAACAAAACAATCAGGTACTAGCTAAGAAACAGAATAGTGAATCAGTGAAAAAGATTAGGTACACAATACATAGTAGTATTCCAGCACATCTTATACCACCATTTTTTCAGCCATTACCTAATTGATGGACATCCTCTTGATTTCCAATTCTTTGATACCACAAAAGGAGTTGCTTCAAGTATTTTGTACATATAGATCATTTTCCTTTTTCTTTGATCTCTTTAGGATACAACCTAGTAGTGATATTTTCTATCAAAGGTTGTAGTTCCAAATTGTTCTCCTAAATAGTTCGATCAGTTCACAATTGCACCAACAGCGCATCAGTGTTTGATTTTTCCACATCCCCTCCAGCACTATCATTTTACTTTTATGTCATGTGAGCCAATCTGATGAGTAGGAGGTACTACCTCAGCATTGTTTTAATTTCATTTCTCTAATCAGTCACTATTTAGAGAATTTTTTTCATGTGACTACTGATAGTTTTCATTTCTTCTTCTGAAAACTTCCTGTTCATTTCCTTTGATCATTTAAAAACTGAGGAATGATTCTTATTTTTATAAATCTGGCTCAGCTCCTTAGTATTTGAGAAATAAGACCTTTATCAGAGAAACTTGTTGCAAAATTTTTCTGTTTCCTGTTTTCCTTCCAATTTTGGCTGTATTAGTTTTTTGGGGGCAAAAGTTTTTTAATTTCATATAATCAAATTTATCTATTTTACTTTCCATAATCTCCTCTATCTCTTGTTTGGACATAAATTGTTCTTTTATCCATAGATCTGACAGGAACATTTTCCCATGCTCCCCTAATTTATTTATGATATTACCTATTATGTTCTAAATTACAATTCTGACCTTACTTTGGTATACAGTATGAGATCTTGGTCTATGATTAGTTTCTGCCAAAATGCTTCCCAGTTTTCCCAAAAATTTTTGTCAAATGTTAAGTTCTTACCCCCAAATCCTGGATCTTTGGGTTTATCAAACTGTAACTTACTATGGTCATTTACTGCTGTGTGTTGTGTACCTAATCTATCCCACTGCTAGCCCATATTCCTTCACATTCTTTTTCATTGATTTCCTTGATATTCTTGATCTTTTGTTCTTCCAGATGAATTTTGTTACTATTTTTCTAGCTCTATGAAATAATTCTTAAGTAGTTTGACTGGTAAGGCACTGAATAAGTAAGTTAACTTATGTAGAATTGTCATTTTTATTATATTTGGTCAGCAATTAGTATTTCCCTAATTGTTTAGATCTGACATTATTTGTGAAATGTATTTTGTAACTGTATTCACATATTTCCTGGGTATGTCTTGTGAAATAGACTCCCAAGTATTTTATATTGCCTGTAGTTATTTTAACTGGAATTTCTCTTTCTATCTCTTGCTGCTGAGTTTTTTGGTAGCGTATAAGATGCTGATGATTTCTGTGGGCTCATTTTATATCTTGCAACTTTGCTGAAGTTGTTAGTTGTTTCAGTTAGCTTTTAGTTGATCCTCTAGGATTCTCTAAGTACACCATCTCATCATCTGCACAGACTGGCAGCTTTGTTTCTTCATTGCCTATTTTTATTCCTTGAATTACTTTTTCTTTTATTGCGGCTATAGCTAACATTTCTGGTACAATATTGAATGATAGTAATGATAATGGACATACTTGCTTTGTTCCTGACCTTATAAGGAAAACTTCAAATTCATTTCTGTTACAGATAAGTCTTGATCTTGGTTTTAAATAGATACTACTTATTATCTGGGGGGCAGCTAGGTGGCACAGAGGATAGTGACAGGCCTGGAGTCAGGAAGACTCTTTTTCCTGATTTCAAATCTGACCTCAGATACTTACTAGCTGTGTGACCCTGGGTAAGTCACTTAACCCAGTTTCCTCATCTGTAAAATGAGCTGGAGAAGGAAATGGCAAAGCACTATAGTATCTTTTCTGGGAAAAAAAAATGAGGTCACAAAGAGTCAAACATGATGGAAACAACTAAACAACAATACACTTATTGTTTTAAGAAAGGTCCCATTGGGTCGACTTCTGGGAGCCAAGATAGTGGAATAAGCAGTAAATTGTGTAGCTCCCCCATATTCACCTCTAATAAGCATAAAATAGCACCCCAGAACAAATCCAGGAGCAGCAGAGTCAACAGAAAGACAGGGTGGAATGGTCTTTTAGCCTGGGAAACTTAGAATATCAGTCAAGGTCCATCTCATTCTGATGGGGTCCTTGTGATATATATATGTCTATAGTATCAATCTGTAACATCAGTTTGTAAATGGGGTGCTTTGGGATCTATGTCTATAAAATCAATTTGTAAAAGCAGTCTGTAAGATCACATTTCCACCCCCCCCCCCAGCCTCAGAGCATTGACTCTTCCCCTTCCCCCTGCCAGCACTCTGCCCAGCAACATCTCATGACCTGTTTATCTCTGCCTGAAACAATAAGTTATGTAAATGTTATCTCCCTTAGTTAGAGTGGCCAGCCCCACCATGAATTCTTCAATACCTTATCTATAGGGTAACTCCTTAGTCAATTATAGACCCACACTGTCTCTGATGACCTTGGTGGGTGGCAGACTGGGCACTCTTAGTGACGTATCAGGCCTAGAACCACACCTCCAGCTAGACCCCCTCTTGAGCTATTCCCCAGTGAATCATGGGCAATACACCTGCGCAGTTGATATTAAAAGTGTATGGTCCTTTGAGCACTGACCACTCCTTAACTCCTCCCTGATCCCACCCTTACTCACCTAGTTAGCATAACTGACCCCTTAAAACTATGTCTGCGGCCTCTGCGAGTTGGCAGGTTCCATAAGAATCTAGCCCGCTGTTCTCTACAGCGTAACAATAAACTTTACAATTTCGGCTTCAAAGTTTGCTTGAGCCTGGTGAATTCCTTCCAGACTGGATGCCAGGAGAGGTTTCCCTGGCAGAACCACTTACCCTCCCCCCCTCCTTATCACCCTTCCCTCATCAATTCCAGTAAAAGTATCCCACTGGCAAGCCTCAGCAAGCCAGCCAGAGATACTGAGCTCCAGTGTGGTGGAACAGGCAAGCATCAAAATCAGGACTGCCCCCCCCACCACATGCCTTAGCATAGCCAGGAGAACTGGCAGACTCCAGGTCTAAGAACATGCTTCAGTGTAGCACTGGGGATTTGGGGGTGGGGAAATAGGTGTGTTAAGAAAATAGCACAGACCTCCACATGCTTTGGCACAGCCCAGGGCAAACAGGCACCCTTTAGTAGGCAGACCTCCACATGCTTCAGTGTAGCTCTGGGAAAAAACAGATAACCCTACTGGACCTCAGCACATGCCAGACACCACAACCACCACTAGGACCTGATCTCAGCACCAAGTGAATTGCCAGATCCCTTTAGCCTCCATTAGCACCAGGCACCACCACCCCTCCTCAACACAACACCAGACACAAGAGTTCCCCATGGACCTCAGGGAAACATCAGTACAGCACCAGGTAATAAATCAGGGCCTGCAGTTACTGGAACAAGAAGCATGAGGCAAAACCCTTTACACCCTGGGAAGCAGAGATAAATTTAAAAGAAAGGAAAAAAGCCAACAAAAACAACAACAAAAAAGATGAGGAAGAAACAACAACAACAACAAAAAAAAAAACAATCTGACCGTAGAAAGTTACTATGGTAACAGGGAAGACCAAGACAGAAACTCAGAAGAGGGCAACAATGTCAAAATACCTATAAATAAAACTCCAAAGAAAAGTGGGAAGTGGTCTCAAGCCCAGAAAGAACTTGTGGAGGAGCTCAAAAAGGAGCTTAAAATCACATAAGAAGAGGTAGAAAAATGGGAAAAGAAATGAGAGTGAAGCAAGAGAATTATGTGGAAAGAGTCAATAGCTTGGAAAACTGCTTAGAAAGTGGAACTGACCAAATGAAAACTGAGATACAAAAATCCACTGAAGAAAAGAGCTCCTTAAAGAGTATAACTGGCTAAATGGAAAAGAAAGTCCAAAAGCTAACTGAGGAAAACAACACTTTAAAAATTAGAATTGGGCAAGTGGAAACTAATGACTCTATGAGACAACAAGAATCCATCAAAGTCAAAAGAATGAAAAAAATGGAAGAAAATATAAAATACCTCATGGGAAAAACAACTGACCTGCAAAATTCAGGAGAGATAATAATAGAATCACTGGACTACCTGAAAGCTATAATCCAAAGGACCCGGACAGCATCTTTCAAGAAATTATCAAGAAAAACTGCCCTGATGTTCCTAGAACCAGAGAGCAAAATAGGTAATGAAAGAATTCACCAATCACCTCAGGAAAGAGATCCCCAAAAATATCTTGCTAAAATGTATATATAGTATATGCTGCAATTTGCTATAATGTCCCCAAGGAACATTATAGCAAAATTTCAGGACTCTAAGGTCAAGGAAAAATACTAAAAGTGGCCAGAAAGAAATAATTCAAATATTGGGGAGTCACAATCAGGCTCACACAGGACCTAGCAGCTGCAACATTAAAGGACCAGAGGTCATGGAACATGATATTCCAGAAGGCAAAGGAGCTAGGACTACAACCAAGAATCACTTACCCATCAAAATTAAGCATAATACATCAAGGGGGGAAATCATTCAACAGAATAGAAGAATTTCAAATTTTTATAAGGAGAAGACCAGAACTAAACAAAAAAAAAAATGACTTCCAATAGCAGAACTCAAGAGAAGCATAAACAGGTGAAAAAGGGAAGAGAAAATGTCAAGGATTCAATAGAGCTAAACTGTTTACTTCCTTACATGGGAAGATGATACTTGTAATTCCTAAAAATTGAATCACTAATAGTACAGCTAGAAGGAATAGACATAGACAGAAGGTATGGATATAAGGTGAATTTGAGTGAATGACATAAACAAGTTAAGGGATGAGAAAGAGGAGTAAAATGGGTACAGAAGGAAGGGAAAATGGGTTAGTCATTTCACATGAAGAGGTGCAAAAGTCCTATCACAGTAGAGAGGAAAATGGGAGGATGGGCAATAAACATCACTTGAATCTTACTCTCCTCAGCATTGGTTCAAAGAGGGAATAATATACACAATCGGTAGAATATAGAAATCTATCTTATATGACAAGGAAGTAGGAGGGGAGGAGATCAAGTAAGGGTGGGGATTGATAGAAGGGAAAGCATATCAAGGGAGGCAGTAGACAGAAGCAAAACACTGGTGAAGAGGGAAAGGGTAAAAGAAAAGAGAGGACGAACAGGAGGAAAAATAGGATGGAGGGAAATACACAAGTAATAATCATAACTATGAATGTGAATGGGATGAGCTCTCCCGTAAAATGGAAGCCAATGGCAGAGTGGATCAAAAACCATAAACCTACAATATGTTAGAAACAGTCTACTTGTCAGATCAATGGGGAGGGAAAGAACTCATGACCAAACAAGAGATAGAGAACATTACAAAATGTAAAATAGATAATTTTAATTATATTAAATTAGAAAGCTATCGTGCAAACAAAACCAATGCAACCAAGATTAAAAGGAAAACAGAAAGCTAGGAAACAATCTCTATGGGAAGTATCTCTGATAAAGACATAATTTCTCAAATATATAGATAACTGAGTCAAATTTATAAGAATATAAGCCATTCTCCAATCGATGAGTGGTCAAAGGATATGAATAGGCAGTTTTCAGATGAAGAATCAAAATTATCTATAGATGTATGAAGAAACACTCTAAATCACTTTTTTTTTGCTTAACTGACTTTAATAATTAAACAGGACACAAAGACCCTAATCTTGAAATTATTGTGCAAAATACACAGATGTATATTGCTTTTTCTCTAAAAAATATAAAATAAATAAGCAGGATGTGAAAATAGGCAAATTTTCATTAAATAAAAGACTGAATTTTTTTAAAGAAAAAATACTGATTTGATTTCAACATCATATGAAGAATGGAATTCATTGTTACCAATACTCAAGTTTATTAAACAAAAAATTTTATTTAGAAAACTTTTAACTGTCATCGGCTTCAAGTTTTATGTTGCTACCAAATTTTGCATATAACTGACTTTCAAATCAGCTAACACCCATTTCAACTCTGGATTCTAATGCTTCAATTTCATCTTGCAAATTTTTCTTAGTTTCTTCTAACATTTCTTGAGTTTCATCTTGAGAGTGGCTAATAAAAACATCACCAATTTGGTAGGGAATCATTAAAGAATCTTCATCCATAATCATTACATCATCACAAGCAGCCTCTGAATTTTGAAGCAGTTTCTTCTTAACGTCTATTTCTTTCTTTAATTCTGTGAGTCTACTAGTATTCCATGCAAATTTGTTCATCTTTTGTTGGTTTTCAAAAGTAACATTGACATCTTCTGCAGCCACAGGATCCAGTTAACAGATAGATAGATTCAATTAGTTTCTTTTGTAATCCTATGTAAGCACTGGCCATAGAGTCAGAAGACCTGAGTTCAAATCAGGTGTCCACCTCAGTTTCCTCATCACCTTCTTCATGGTGGTGGCCATCTTGGGACTGTCTAAATCACTTTTGATTAGAGAAATGCAAATTTAAAAAATCCCAAGATACCACCTCACACCTATTAGATTGACTATTATGAGAAAAAATGAAAATGATAAATGTCAGAGAGGATGTAGGAAAATTGGGACACTGATGCACTGTTAGTAGAATTGTGATCCAACCATTCTAGAGAGCAATTTGGAACTATGCCCAAATGGCAACCAAACTGTGCGTGCCTTTTAATCCAGCTATACCACTACTAAGTCTGTATCCCAAAGAGATCATAAAAAAGGCAAAAGGACTTACATATGCAAAAATATTTATAGCAGGCCATTTTGTGGTGACAAAAGACCGGAAATGGAGAAGATGGCCCATCAATTGTGTAATGACTGAACAAGTTATGGTATAGGAATTCAATGGAATACTATTGTGCAATAAGAAATGCTGAAAAGGCAGATTTCAGAAAATCCTTGAAAGACATATTAACTGATGCAAAGTGAAATGAGCAGAACCAGGAAAATATTGTAAACAGTATCAGCAACATCGTGTGATGATCAGCTATGAATGTCAGCTCTTCTCAGCAACACAACGATTCAAGATAAGTTCAAAGGACTCAAGAAGGAAAATGTTGTCTGTATCCAGACACAGAAGTGATGGACTCTGAATATACACTGAAATATTCTTTCCCCTTTATTCTTTCTTGTGTTTTTTTTTTCTTTTGACCTGTTTCTTCTTCCACAACTATGACTAATATGGATTTTTTTTTTACATGTTAGCACATGTATAAACTATTTCAAATTGCCTACCATTTTTAGAAAAGGGGAGGGAAGGTAAGGAGGGAGAAAAATTTGGAACAGAAAATCTTGTAAAAATGAATGCTAAAATTTTTTGGGGGAAAATTAAATATTATTTTTAAAAGAAAGATTCAATTAATTCCTATACTTTTTAGTGTTTTTAATAAGAATGGATATTATATTTTGTCAAAGGTTTTTTTTCTGCATCTTTTGAGATAATCTGATTTTTGTTATTTTGATTGATATGGCCAATTTTGCTTATAGTTTTCCTAATATTGAACCTGGTATAAATTCCACCTAGCTATAGTATATAATCTTTGTGATATATTTCTGTAATCTCCTTGTTGGTATTTTACGTAAAATTTTTGTTTCAATATTCATTAATGAAATTGTTCTATAGTTTTCTTTCTCTTTTTTCTCTCCCTGGTTTAGGTATCAAAATCATATTTATGTCATAAAATGAATTTGCTAGGACTCCTTCTTAGCCTATTTTTTCAAAAACTTTACATAGTGTTGGGATTGATTGTTCCTTAAATATTTGGTAGTATACTCTTGTGAATCCATCTGGTCCTGAGAAATTTTTCTTACGGAGTAATGGCTTATTCAACTTCTTTTTCTAAGATACAGTTATCTCAGTGTTCTATTTCTTCTGTTAATCTGGGTAGTTCATATTTTTGTAAATATTTCTCCATTTCACTTAGATTGTCAGTTTTGCTGGCATATAATTAGCAAAATAGTTCCCATTAAGTGCCTTAATTTCCTCTTCTTTGGTTGTGCATTCACCCTTTTCATTTTTGATACTAGTGATTTGATTTTCTTTTTTTTAAATCAAATTAATCAATAGTTCATCCATTTTATTGTGAGATGTTTGTTTATTTGTTTGTTTGTTTGTTTTTTTCACAAAACCAACTCCTATTTTTATTTATTAGTTCAATGGTGGATTTTTCTTTTACTTTTGATTTTATTAAGCCCTCCTTTTGATTTTCAGGACTTCCATTTTAGTGTTTAATTAGAGATTTTTAACTTGTTATTTTTCTAGGTTTTTTAGTTGCATACGCAATTCATTGATAAGTTCTTTCTTTCTCTTATTGATAATTTAGAGATATACATTTTCCCTTAGGTATTATTTTGACTGTATTTCGACAAAATTTGGGATGTTGTCTCATGACTGAGATTATTTTTAATGAAATTGATTGTTTCTATGATTTGTTCTTTGACTCATTCTTTCAGATTTGATCATTTAGTTTTCAATTAGTTTTTAATCTATGCTTCCATGGCCCTTTATTAAAATTTTCTTTACCACATTACTGTTGGAAAAGAGTGCATTTAGTATTTCTACATTTAGTTATGAGGTTTTTATACCCTAATACATGGTCAATTTTTGTAAATTGAACAGCTGAGAAAAACGTATGCTCCTTTTTGTTTTCATTCCATTTTCTCCAGAGTTCTATCATATCTAACTTTTCTAAGATTCTATTCATCCCCTTAACTTCTTTCTTATTTATTTTATGATTAGATTTATCTAGTTCTGAGAGGGGAAAGTTGAGATCCTCCCTCCTGCCCCCAGCATAGTTTTACTCTCTATTCCCTCCTGTAATTCATTTAACTTTTCTTTAAGAATTTGAATGCTATGCCATTTGGTGCATATGTGATTCATAATGATATTAGTGGGGCGGCTAGGTGGTGCAGTGAGTAGAGCGCCAGCCCTGGAGTCAGAAGGACCTGAGTTCGGATCTGGCCTCAGACACTTAACACGCATGCAAAACAAAAACTTAGCTGCGTGACCTTGGTCAAGTTACTTAACCCCAACTGCCCTCCAAAAAAAAAAAAATAATGATATTAGTTCAATGTCTGTGTTCCTTTTTAGCAAGATGTGGTTTTCCTATTTATCACTTTTAATTAGATCTATTTTTGCTTTTGCTTTTTCTAAGATCATGATTGCTATCCCTGCCTATTTTACTTCAGCTGAAGCACAATAGATCTTGTTCCAGCTCCTTGTTTTAACTCTGTATGTATCTCTCTGTTTCAAGTGTATTTCTTGTAAACATATTGTTAGATTCAGCTTTCTAATTCATTCTGCTGTCTGCTTCCATTTTGTGGGTAAGTTCATCCCATTTACATTCACAGTTGTAATTGCTAGCTCTGCATTTCTCTCCATCCTATTTTCTTCCATTTATTTTTCTCTTTTTCTTCTTATCCTGGTCTTCCTCTAAAACTTTTTTGTTTCTGGCCACTGCCTTTTTAGTTCTATTCTCCTTTTGATTACTTCTCCTTTCTCTTATCCTCTTCCCATTCTGCTTTCTATTGGGTAAAATAGATTTCTATTACCAATTGAGTATGTATATATGGTTTCCCTTTTTGAACCAATTCAGATGTGAGTAAGGTTCATTTGTGATCTACCTGCTTGCCCCCACCATTTTTCCCTCCAGTGTAAAATCTCTTCTTCACTTGCCTCTTTTGTGTGGGATAATTTTCTCCATTCTTCCTCTTTCTTGCCCTTTCTCCCAGGGCATCCTTCTTTCCCACCTATCCATTATTTTTACATCATCCCAACATAACTGATTCATTCCCACACTCTCTTTCTATGTAGAACCTTTCTAACTGCCCTAATAATGATAAAGTTCTTAGAATATATATGCATCACCTTTTCATATAGAAAGATATACAACCTCCCAGTGTAGTTGTGAGGATACAATGAGATAGAATTTGAGAGTCTTGTTCAGCACAGTGCTTGGCATACTGTGGGCATTATATAAAGGTTAGTCATTGTTATTATATAGCATAAATACATACGGAATAGATATAAAGAAATACAAGGTTTAGGAAGGGGTCAGGTATTTGGGAAAATTTTTCATGTAAAAGCTCTTAGTTGAACAACATCTTAGAGGAAATTAGGGGCTTTGTAAGTTTAACTTTATTAAGTCCTTTATGATTTCATTTTCATGTTTACCTTTTTATGCTTATCTTGAGCCTTGTATTTGAACATCAAAATTTCTGTTCAACTCTGGGTCTTTTCAACAGAAATGTTTAAAAATCATCTATTTCATTAAATGTCCATCCCCCCTCCACCAAAGGTTTGTACTCAGTTTTGTTGGGTATGTTGTTCTTGGTTGTAATCTCCACTCTTTTGACCTCTGCAGTATCATACTCCAAGCTCTCTGCTGACTGTGATACGTTATCCTGACTATGGTTCCACGATATCTGAGTGGCCTGAAGCACTTTCTCTTTGACCTGGGAGCTCTGGAGTTTGGCTATAATATTCCTGGGAGTCTTCACTTGGGGATCTCTTTTAGGTGGTAATCAGTAGATTCTTTCCATTTCTATTTTACCCTCTGGTTCTAGGATATTAGGACAGTTTCTCTTATTATTTTGTTGAAATATGGTGTCTAGGCTCTTTCTTTAATCATGGCTTTCAGGTAGAGTTCCGATAATTCTTAAAGTATCTTTCCTTGATCTATTTTCCAGGTCAGTTGTTTTCTGATGCAACATTTCACATTTTCTTCTACTGTGGTGAGCCAAAGAGGCCTGTCCCAGGACCTGCATGTCAAAGATCTCTTTGAGATGTGACTTTTCACTAAGTCTGCTCCAGAGTTCTTTTGATATGGGTTGCATTTAAAAGGATGGTATTTGAGTTCTGAGGCTAACAGGCTCTGCCCCAAGACATATCTGATTCTGCACTCAGGTATCTTTGGGTGGCCAGCTCTAAACTAAACTCTAAAAAGTGTTGACTTTTGAGGATTGCGCTTCAGCCTTGAAGTCTGCTCTCAATTGTATCCGTTTATGACTGCGGCTGCATTAGCAGGTACCTGAGGCCTAGATCAAAGGGCTTACCCTAAGACTTTAGTCTCCTAGATAAGAAATCCTTATCAAACTACATATTCCATGCTACTTCCAGGATACAACAGACTAAGGTAATGATTAGAAAACTTGAGTCCCCTTTCTTTGTCTCTTTGCTCTATAAAAACCTTTCCCTGAGGATCAATAAATGGAGTCCATGGTTCTTCCTTGAGCTACCCACATGGCCTGGTCGTTTCTTATTCACGTCTCCGAATCATGCTAAGTGCTGGACACTGAGCAGCCCACGGCAAATGGCGCCCACGCAGGACACATAGGAACCTGAAAGGAAGGTCCACAGCGGAGATGGCCCTTACAAGCAGAAGGAGCTCCAAAAATCACAAGTCACAGGGTAAGGGAACTTTTTTCAATCAATTTTTAGTCATTCTATCCCACCAGGCTGATACAGGGATTTTCAAGCTTTCTATCACCATGGGTCAAATGCACAGGGTACAGTTCAAAGTTCAGGAACAATATTTTCAAGTATTAAAGAAAGTAAAGAAAGAAAGTTTGTTATTATGAAGGAAGAGTTAGAGGAATTTTATTTAGTGTGTTTGGAACAGTGTAGCCCTGGGTTTCCAAAGGGTGGTATAATAGAATGGGAAACAGAAGGAAAACATAACTAAGAAACTAGGAAAAGAAGGAAACCCAGCATTTCCCAATTTCTGCTTTTTTTCCTATGGAATATATTAAAGATATGTTTAACATCAGGAATGAAAGCGCCAAAGGTGGCACAAACAAGTGTAATGCAGCTGTCTTTATACAGTATTTATAGCAAGTCAAAAAAGTATTAAAAAAAAATCAGGATAAAAATTAGAAAAAAAAATAAATTTGCAAAAAAATGTGAACAGAAGTTTTAAGGTTTAAGGGCCTCCTTTCCTCCAATCCAACTCTGGCCAAGTTTGATTGTGGGAAAGGCTGTTAAAAATAATATTAATCAAACTAATAAAAAGTAAAAAGAGGATTTTTTCTCTCAGATTAAAGAGGCAAAACTACCAAGCATTTAACCATTCTCCTGCCTCATCTCAAAAGAGAAAAGTGTTGTGTATCAGGATTCAACCAAAGGTTAATTTTATTTGGCACTAAGGCAAAATTAGAACATATAAAGATCTGAAAAACTTTAGGGGTAAAGGATTTTAACTCTAGTATAGTCTGGGAAATTGGCGCCACTGGACTTTGTCCAGCTTTTCCATATTGTACATGGATGTTAAAAGCCTTTTACTTTCAAAAAAAAAATATACATCATTGAAGTTCACAGTATAGGTTAAATTAGTTCAAAACTTTCTTTAAAAGTCTCTCTCATCTAGAGGAGAGAGTGCTGAAGGATTTTAAATCACTGTCCTCAATCTAGATAAAGGGCTCTGCAAACAGCAGCCCTGTGGCAGAGCATGCTGCCCCACACTTATTAGGCAACCTGAATTCACAATTCAGACTTTGCAACTCTGAAAAAGAGGAGAAAAAACCTCTGCAACTCTGAAAAGAGGATTAAAATGCCTAAATTCTCTATCAATTTTGCATGTGATGATTTGAAAATTCAACTAATACCATAACGTCATTGTGTTATTGTGGTCTTTCTGAGTTGTGGTAAAATTCTATCATATAGTAAAGATTTGTTAGCCAGAAATAGTGTTAGATAAAACAAAAATTTTATCTGATTTTTGTTGAAACTAAGAAGATAAAGGAAAGAAATTTGTGTAGAAACAGGCATGTTACTTTGTTAGTTCTGCTAAACCCTGTCTCATAATGTTTTTATTTGCCATATAGAAAACCAGGTAGTCACAAATTTACCTGTAATTACAAAAGGAGGTTAGTCCCTCCCCCCTCGAGTCTAGGTACCTCAATACAATTGTATTAACTTCTTTTATCCTAAGATCAGATTAGGAAAAGAGAGTTCCACCTTTCCCCCACACTTCATCCCAGTATCACATGGGAGAGGATCAGAGCCTGCTTATTGGGAGCATGGCATAATTTCAATATCACCTTAGAAATAAAAAGCTTTCAATCAAATTATTAAGATATTGAACACAATGAGATTCCTGGGATTGACCCAGTAGGAGCTATGAAAACAATAATTGATACATTGAAAAATCTCTATGCACCTACTTCCCATATTGATCATTATAATAGTCTGTTGTATATTTGGACCTTGCATTATAAAAATTACAACTCACAATATTAGAACTTTAGGCACTGAATTACATGGCTTTAAGCTTCTCCTTATAAAAGGGGGAATATGTGGTGAGCCAAAGAGGCCTGTCCCAGGACTCTGATAATTACCCTGATATCAGTGGACCTGCATGTCAAAGATCTCTTTGAGATGGGACTTTTCACTAAGTCTGCTCCGGAGTTCTTTTGATATAGGTTGCATTTAAAAGGATGGTATTTGAGTTCTGAGGCTAACAGGCTCTGCCCCAAGACATATCTGATTCTGCACTCAGGTATCTTTGGGTGGCCAGCTCTAAACGTGATGTCCACGGCATTCTACTATTTTTTGCTTTATTTTATTGTTTCTTTTTTTTTGAGGAGGGAGGGGAGGGCAATTGAGGTTAAGTGACTTGCCCAAGGTCACATGGCTAGTTTTTGTGTTAAGTGTCTGAGGCCAGATTTGAACTCAGGTCCTCCTGACTCCAGGGCCGGTGCTCTATTCACTGCACCACCTAGCCACCCCAATTTTATTGTTCCTTGATGTCCGTGAAGTCATTAGCTTCCACTTGCCCAATTCTAATTTTTACAGATTTATTTTCATCAGTGACTTTTTGTATGCCTTTTTTCCATTCAACCAATTCTGTTTTTTTTTTAAGGTTTTCTTTTCTTCAGTATTCCTCTCCTCCTTTTCTTCTTTATCAGCATATTCTCTTTTCACAATTTTCTGTCTTTGCCTATTTTTTCCTCTATCATTCATATATAATTTTGGAATCATTCTTTAGCTCTTCTAGGAATGCTTGTTGGGCTTGTGTCCAATTCACATTTTTTTTCTTCTGGTCCAACTTTTTGAAATTTCACAGAAGAGGAAACTGAGGGCCACAAAGGTAAAAGTGCTTTGTTGAAGGACACATAAGCAGTAAGCAGCAGACTTTGGATCTTCCCTCACTTGAACTAAACTGTATTATATTGGTCCCAGTTGGCTCTGAGACTCAGTTTCCTCATTTGTAAAATGGGGATGGGGTGGATTAAATCATCTCTAAGGTTCTTCCTGTCTCTAACAGTCTGAATCTATATACCCAGTCCTAAGAATTTATCCATTCCCCACTCTTTATGGCTGTACTAAGGTGGGAGTTGGGCCCATTTTTGCAAACACATATGGTTAAGTAACCTACCAGCAGGGCCCCTGGCAATGGTTTCAGCCACTGTTTCAGCAGAATGTGGAACTTTTCTAACAACTCAAAGGACTTTGGGTTAAAGTTGAGCCCAGAATTACACAAGATTTTAATCAGCTCTAACTCCATTTGAATGCTTATATTGCGTGTCAGTTATTTCACTTCCTTTATTCCTTTGAACTTTGCCTCTGCTGCAGGGGGTTGGAGGTGTCTCAGCAGGTTGAATTAGGAAAGCCTTCCTGCCAGCAGGGTTGCCTAACCTAGATAGAACCAGACTTTCAAGTCTAAAATTTTGTTTCTCTAGACATCATAATCTGGGCTCCCAGGCAGACAGCCAGTAGAGACGAGGTGACAAGGGGTGGGATGGAGATGGAGAGCTGGCAGAGCTAGCAATGTAGTTGAAAGGAGACCCAGATTGAAGAAGTCAGGGGCTTTCATTTGCACTGAGGTCTTTGACTCCCGATCCTTGGTGGATCATTGACTTGACTGTTGGCAAGGTCTCTTCCCCATCTGTGACCCTATGGTTTTGCACACAACTCTGGCAAACTCTCCCCTTGGCCCATCTCTCACCACAGAGGAAGTTTGTAGGTTTCCTGATTCAGAACTGAAACAGGTCTGAGAATTTGAATCTGCTTCCTACTTCCATCTTGCAGATGAGGAAACTGAGGCTGAGAGAGGGGTTGTTACCTTCCAATGGTCACACAGGGTCTGAGGCAGGATTTGCTCTTCCCGCCATGCCACAGTGCCCAGTTGACTTTGCCAGGGATGAGAAATTAACTAGAACAACCCAATGCTGTTCCTTTCTATTTTTTTCTGCTGAAGACATTAAGCGAAACACCTGCCCTTTACTGTGCTTGTACCTTCCTCCGCCACCCTGCCCCTGAAATCATTTCAAGTTGTGCTGAGCTCAGTGCCTGCTGAAGATGCCCTGGCCAGACTAAACCTCTCACACCAACACAGGCACATACCCAGGCAGATACAGGCATGCACACACACACACACACACACACACACACACACACACACACACACACACACAGAGGCACACATAGACATAAACGCGCAAATGCACTTAGCTCCACACAAAGCAGACACACATCTCCCAGCCATTCTTACAGGCACAGCTGAGCTGCTGCCCTGGTAGGACATGTGCATGTGCAGATACACACCCACGCTCCTACACACATACACACCCAGGCACACAGGCAGGGCCCCTTTGCTAACACACCTCTGAGGATAGACAGCTAATGCCTCTGGAACAGGACAGCTTGCAGAGGCGCTCCTCCTCCTCCCTTTTCTCATCAGCTTATACATTTTCTCTGCCGTAAACACTTTGATCCTGTTGCCTTGGCATCCTTTCTGGGTCTTCACATGTGACACTTGATCTGCCAAGCATTCTCTTTAACCATCCCCCATGCCTGGGCTGCTCTCTCTTCCCGTCCCTGCCTCCTGGTTTCTCTGGTTTCCTTCAAGTTCCAGCTAAAATCCCACCTTCTGCAGGAAGCCTTTTTTGAGCACCTTTCATCCTCCTGCCTTCTCCCTGTTGGTCATCTCCACGTTGTCTTGCTTGGACATAATTGTTTTCATGCATCTCCCCCATTAGAATGTGACTTCCTAGAGGACAAAGGCTGGCTTTGGCTTGTTGTCTGCCTGACACACACACGGGGCAATGCTGTTTGCACAGCCTCTCCAAATTTTTGATCCTTTAAAAGTTCTCCCTGAAGTCTCCTGAGGTGCCCCACTGTGTGGTTACCCAATGTATCTGCCCTGCTGGAGGCATTTATGGATGATGACCAAACTTGGGACTGAAGCATGCTCCTCCCAGATGATTAAAGACTTTGTGCTCAGTAAGTGTGCCCTGATTAGCACATGTGATTAGTCAATCATTGACTAATACCTTCATTGTATAAGATGGGCACCCTCCCTTCATCCTGGCAACCTCCCTTCCACTCCCTTTCACTATTAGGTTTCCCCAGGACTCAGAAGCCCCACAGAACATCGAGCTTCCTCTGTGCCTCTGGCTCTAATGGCTTCTTTCCTTCAGTTTGGTGGTCTCCTTCCCCTCTGGACATTTCTCCTGCTGGCTGGTGGTGTGGCTGAGGCAGGCAAGGTGCTGGTGGTGCCCATGGACGGGAGCCACTGGCTCAGCATGAGTGTGGTGGTGGAGAAGCTACATCAGAAAGGACATGAGATGGTGTTAGTCATTCCCGAGGTGAGCTGGAGGCTGGCGACATCGGTGCCATACACTGTGAAAACCTACAAACCCTCCTACAGCTTGGAAGACTTCAACCATGCGTTCAAGAGATTTGCTGATAACCAGTGGGATAACATAAATAAAGGCCCGCTCTCACTGACACATAACCCAAACACCACTATGTTCTTTGACTATGTTTTTTCAAATTGCAAGAGTCTATTTCAAAACACTGAGTTGCTGCAGTACATAAAGGACAGTGCATTTGATGCTATCTTTTTTGATCCTTTTGACCAATGCGGCTTTATTTTGTCCAAGTATTTCTCCCTCCCATCAGTGGTCTTCACTCGGGGACTCTTCTGTCATTACCAAGATGAGGCAACGCAGAGCCCCAGCCCCCTGTCTTATGTCCCAAGAGCACTTACTGGGCTCTCACACTCCATGACCTTCATGGAACGATTCTGGAATCATTTTGTCTTCCTTGAGGAATTGTCGCTGTGCCCCGGTTTCTTCAGAGGCACCTTGGCTTTTGCCTCTGATATTCTCCAAAGGCCCATGACCTTGAAGGAACTGTATGAAGACACATCCATCTGGATAATAAGAAGTGACTTTGTCTTAGACTACCCCAAGCCCTTTATGCCCAACATGGTGTTTGTTGGTGGCATCACCTGCCATGAAGCGAAGCCCCTGTCTACGGTGAGTCATCTTCTCTGGGTTTGGGAGGAAGAGTGGGAGCATCAGTCATTTCTTAATAATAATCATAATCATAGTAGTGGTCAAAGTAGTTAAGATTCTGATCAATCAATAAACATTTACTAAGTGCCTATGTCAGGCACTGTGCTAAGTTCTGAGGACACAAAAAGAGGTAAAAGGCATTTTTGGCTCTCAGGAACTTACAACTCTGGGAGTTAGGAGCTATTTTATATATAGATGAGGGAACTGAGGCTGAAGGTAGTTAAGTGACTTACCCATGGTCATTCGACTGGTGAATATCAGAGGCAGAATCTGAGCCCTGGTCTTCTTGACTTCAAGTCCAATCCTCTATCTCATGAACAGTTATTTCTTTGTGGAGGTTTATGTTAATTAGTGGAGAGGAAGCTTGGCATGCTGGGTAGAGGGCTGCCTCTGAGGTCTGACAAACACATTCTGGCTGTGTTACTGAGTGACTGCTCAGCATCCTCAGGTAACTCACTAAGTAGAGCTAGGACTCATTTGCATTATCAGAGAGGGTTTTCATTCTGAGAATTCCTTTCATCAATAAAACAATGTCAGGGGATGCCCTGGAGGTGGTGAACCATCAGCACTGACCTTCAGGGTCACTTCCAGCACTTTTTCTCAATTGATCCAGCTCCCTGCTCTGTGGATCACGGCTGGAGGCACAACTGACTTGTTGTCCCTGTTCTCCTTTTGAATATTGTGCTTGGGCCCTTGTCTTGATGGTATCTCCTTAGCTTCCCAATGATACTCTTCCTCCACCCTCCCTTGCAACCAGTGAGTCCAGTCAAGCAAAAGAAATCCCCATGGTGATAAAGAGGAAGCCCTCAGCCTGCTGATAGTGTCATTCTTCAGCTCTCCATGACCCCACTCGGGATTTTCTTGGTGAAGACACTGGAGTGGTTTGCCATATCCTTCTCCAGCTCCTTTGACATATGAGGAAACTAAGGCCCAAATGGTAAAGTGACTTTGCCATGGTCACCCAGCTAGGAAGTGTCTGAGGTTGGATCAGAACTCAGGAAGATGAATCTTCCTGACTCCAGTTCCAGCACTCTGTCCACGCGGCCACCTAGATGCCCCAAATTTGGTAGGTTAGGCAATGCTTAATTAAAGGGAAAACCTGAGAAAAATTAAGGTCTGATTGTGCTCTTTTTGCTGTGCCTGAAAATGATTGGATTGCTCTATCCAGAGGGGCTAAGGGGAAGCATGGAGCTCCTCCCTCTTTCTACCAACACATATGCAGACTTACAGCTTTGGAGAGGTACCTGGCACACTGAGAGGTTGGGTGGCCTGCTGGGCCCCTGGTCCTTACTATATGCTGTCTTCCCAGTAGAATAAATACTTCTTGAGGGTAAATCTTGTCTCATTTCATCACTGGATCCCCAGGGCGTGATGTTTGGCAGCTAATAAGGGCTTCATAAGTGTTTTCTCCTCCATTCATTTATTGTCTAGGATCACACCATCAGGAGGGGTCAGAGGCAAGCACTGAGCCTAGGCTGTTCAGATGCTGAAGTCAGCCCACTATGTCCCCAGTGCCAGGCTACTGCTCTATTTTGATTTATTGATATTAATCTATTCCATTAATATGAAACAAGGATAGAAGAGATGAATGAAAGCAAAGTGTGCTGGCCAAGAGTGCTGGTTATCTTCCTGGCTTAGCCACTGACCCACTCAGTGACTCTGGGCAAATGGGGCTCAGTTTCCTTCTCTGTAAAATGAAGGGGTGGGGCACAGTGCAAGGAAAGAGTTCTTTGTTTGGAGTCAGAACACCTAAGTTCCAGTCCCAGCTCTTTTATTTACTACCTATATACCTCAGACTAGAAACTTAATCTCTCTGGACTCCAGTTTCCTCCTCTGTCAAATGAGAGATTTCGACTAGAGAATGACTAAAGTGCCTTCTGATGCTGAATCTGCAGTGCATGAAGGGCTGTGTGGACTAGTCTCTCTCACTCTCTGGCCCCTAATTCTCTTCTGTTAAAACAAATGATCAGGTTGGATTGAATGATCTCCAAGTCGCCTGCAGGTCTTGCTCTCTCTGAATGGTGAGTCAGTCAGCTTGCCCTAGGGTGACTCAGCAATTCACCCTGTCCTTGTGGCTTAGACAGCAATCTCCTCTGGGGATCTTCCCTTTTTGGCTAAATGAGGATCTGTGAACATCTAGAGCCCAATTGTCCCCTCTGGCTTGGGAGTGAGTATGGACAACAAAGGCATAATTGGTATTTCTCATGCTTTAGCTGGGATTTCCATTGCAGCCTCAAAAAAATTAAACTTTTTTTTTCTTTTTGGAGGGCAATTAGGGTTAAGTGACTTGCCCAAAGTCACATGGCCAGTAAGTGTGTCAAGTATCTGAGATCAGATTTGAACTCAGGTCCTCCTGACTCTAGGGCCAGTGTTCTACACATTATGCCACCTAGCTGCCCTGAAACTTTTTTTGTGTGTTGTTGGCTGGTGAGGTGTGGAACCTGTAATTCACAATTCTTCCTTTCATTTGTTGGTCAATCTTGGAGGCATTGGAGAGCCCCCCAGAAGGCAAGCTCTGCAGATGGTGGGGTCCTCCTAGAGTGTCCAGAGTGCTCAGTCCCTACCTGCTCTACCAGTCTATGGTATGGGCACCTAAATCCCTCCTGGTGCCATCTTCTCTGTGTCACTGAGCAGGGGAGGGAAGGCTGAGAATGAAGGCTCTTGACTATGTCTCCCTTGGTTCTTGCTGACCCCTTCCAAGAGTCTTATCTCCTTTGAGTTCCACATGTCTGAAAAAAGGAAATAGAGCCCCCTTTTGGGAGCTATTCAGTGGAACTCAGAATGTGACATAATTCCAGAAAGAGGGAAACATTTGTTAGGGTTTCCACAGTCCCCCCCAACGTTGGTGAATTATTACATGGTAATAGATAAGAGGGAAGCACCAAAGCTCAGCTCATTGAGTCAGGGAGTAACATGCTCAGACCTCAGCTTGGGTAAAATCACTTTGGCAGATGCATAGAGGGGGGGCTAGAGCAGTGCATCTTAAAGTCTGGCTCATGCCCCCATGTGTAGGGGTAGTGGAGAATCTGGCAACAGTCAAAGATTTCTGAACATGGAACAACTAAAAATCAATTCAAAATCAAACAGATAATGACCCTGAGGTGTTTCTGGCAGTGCTTGTCCATACTGCATTGTGCAGCGTCACTGCAGCCTAGGTTCTAAACACACATCATGCTCCCTTTGCACTGCATATGCCCTCACACCAAGCCACACTAGGAACGCTGCCAGAGACACCTTGGCTCAAATTCGAGACTACTGTATGCTATGAATTATTGCTTTTTACTGTATATACAAAATCGTCAAATAAATTTTGCCTTGGGGTTAGGACAGAATTTCCAACAATTTCTGAAATGGCCCTAAAGATACTTCTGCACATCATTAATAAATGGTAACATTATATGCATACCAAGAATTGTTTTGAATTACATTCCTTTACGATTCATCACCAGTAAATGTTTGATTTGTATACCTATTTTATATACCTGGAGTCATGTAAAAATTTCTTAGGCAAAAAGGGGTCAAGAGTGGAAAGAGTTTAAGGAGCTCTGGTTTGGAGTAGGGAGAGGTGAGGCAGGGAGGCTAATTAGGAAGTAATTAGGCATGTAAATGAGATAGAAATGCACTTCCTCCTCATCTCTGACCCGTAGCATCTCCAGTTTCCTTCAAAGCTGAGTTCAGGCTCCATTACCTACCTTCACAAAGCCTTTCCTGAGCCCCCAGCTACTAGCACCCTCCTTCTATAAGAAAATGACCGTGTATTTATTGTGTGTATTTATTTTTAGGATATATTTATATGTTACATGTCTCCCAGATAAAATGGAAGCTTCCAGAAGGCAAGGACCACTTCATTCTTGTTCTTTCCAACCTTAAATCTATGATTCTATGAGTTGAGTTTGAATATTGACTCTGCTATTCATTGTCTGTGTGACTTTGGGCAAGTCACTTTAAATGGAGGGAAGGCAGAGCCTCATTTTCCCCATCTGTAAAATGAGGGAAGGGGTAATTAGATGGATGCTAGCTGAAATCCTTTCCTATCTTATAAACTGACATTAAGTATCTCTTCCTATCAGAGGACTGACCCACAGTGGAATTATTTTTGTCCACAGAAGCTCAGATGATTTCTCAGGCTTGTGGGGATTGTGAGTTATCCCTGAGCCTTTGAAGTCCTCTGTCTGAGGAGGATGTGGCAGAAAGCCGTGGCAGAAAGAGGAGGAGGATGCCATCTTCATTCCCCTTTCCTTGGTCAGACAGGTGATACTGGGGGGGGGGGGGGGCAGAGAAAAGAAAGCAATGATTGACCTTCTTCCTTCTTCCTCTGTCTACTTGCCCCTACTATGTATTTGCTAACATCACTTTCCTTTAGATTATTCTGTTGTTGTTCAGTCATTTTCAGGCATGTCTGACTCTTCAAGACTCCATGTGGGGTTTTCTTAGCAAGGATATTGGAGTCGTTTACCATTTCCTTCTACAGGTGAGGAAACTGAGGCAGACAGAGTTAAGTGACATGCCCGGGAATCACACTGCTAGTATGTGTCTGAGGCCAGATTGGAACTCAGGAAGATGAATCTTCCTGATGCCAAGCCCAGTGCTCTGTGTACTGTGCTACTTAGCTGCCCCTCTTGGCAGTCATTTTCTATCATTTAGAGATATCTAAAAATGACAGGGGGGCAGAGCCAAGATGGCAGAGTAGAAACAGCACTTCCCCTGCGCTCCCCCCCACACCACTTCAAAATCATGTAAAAGGGGGACTCTGAACAACCTCGGGAGCTCCAGCACCCACAGAACGACACAGAGAAGCTAACCTTCCGCTGAGGACAGCCTGGCAGGGAACAGCCAGCACAGTGCACAGCGAGTGGAGAGCCGAGCCCAGGTCTGCAGTTTTAGCCCCAGGGCGGCCGGGCCAGCAGCCGGCTGGATGGACCCCAGAACACCAGCAGCTGTGGCTTTTCCAGAATTACCAACACAGATATGACTAGGACAAAGTGAGAGGTTAGTGCCCTATGGACTTTGGGACCAGTATTTGGGGAATGCATCGGCTTCTTCCCCTGGGGGCAAGAAGCAGCTGAGGAGACAGGGCACAGGCACCATTTTGCAGCTTAAGTTGCAGCTTCAGCTCCTGGCCTGCTAACTGTAGGGGGATCCAGTGATCAGTCTGGGAGGTAATCACTCTTCCTATAACTTTCTTGGATCTGGATTGTGGTCTGGGGGGGAGGTCTTGGGGTGTGTGTCCAACTTGCTAGAGTGTGTGGGGGCTTCAGGGAGGGAACCCAACTAATACCTCCAGCAGCTGAAAAGACCCCAACATTTGGAACAGAAGCTCCCCTGTCTGGTGGCAGAGTCCTACTGTGGCAACAAGCCCAAAAGTCAAGTAATTAAGTGGCAACATGCCTAGGCAAAGGAAACAAAATAAACAGAAAAATTCAACATTAGACTCCTATTTTGGGGGCAAAGAGGATCAAAGCATGGAACAGAAGGAGGACTGGGCAGTCAGAACTCCTGCACCAAAAGCCCCAAATGAAAAAGCGAGTAGGTTACAGGCCATAGAGGACCTTAAGAAGCAGATAAGAGAAGTGGGGGAAAAATTGGGAAGAGAAATTAGAAGGATGCAGGAAAAGTATGAAATGAGAGCCAACAGCCTGGCTGAGGAAAATAACATCTTAAAAAATAGACTAACTCAAGTGGCAAAAGAGGCTCAAAAAGGCAATGAGGAGAAGAATGCCTTAAAAAGCCAACTTTGCCAGATGGAAAAAGAATCTCGAAAGCTCACTGATTTCTTCAGAATTAGGCTGGATCAAATGGAAGCTAGTGACTATGAGAAATCAAGATGTTGTTAAACAAATCCAAGAATAGGAGGCAATGTGAAATATCTCATGGGAAAAACCACTGACCTGGAAAATAGATCCAGGAGAGATAATTTTAAAATTATTGGACTACCTGAAAGCCATGATCAAAGAAAGAACCTAGAAACCATCATTCAAGAAATTCTCAAGGAAAATTGCCTTGATGTTTTAGACCCAGAGGGCAAAATAGAAGTTGAAAGAATCCACAAACCACCTCCTGAAAAAGATCCCAAAAAGAAAACTCCTAGGAATATTATATCCAGGTTCCAGAATTCCCAGATCAAGGAGAAAATACTACAAGCAGCCAGGAAGGAACAATTTCAATATTGTGGAAACGCAATCAGAATAGCACAGGACCTGGCAGCTTCTACACTGAGGGATTGAAGGTCATGGAATATGATATTCCACAGGGCAAAGGACCTGGGATTAAAACCAAGAATCACCTACCTAGCAAAACTGAGTATCTTGTTTCAGGGGAAAATATGGTCATTCAGTGGAATAGAGGACTTTCAAGCATTCTTGAGGAAAAAACCAGAGTTGAATAGAAAATCTGACATTCAAACACAAGAAGCAAGAGATGCCTGAGAAGGTAATCAGGGAAAAGAAATCAAAAGGAACTTATCAAAGTTGACCTATTTACATTCCTACATGGAAAAACAATAACTGTGACTGATGAAACCTTCCTCAGTATGAAAATAATTGAAGAAGGGTATATGGGCATATGAACACATATGTGAATGGATGCATATATGTTTACAGGTATACATGGATAGAGGGCACAGGTCGAATTTGGTGGGAAGGGATGATACTTAAGGGGTGAAGTTATGAGGTGAGAGAGGAAAGTGACAAGAGGAGATGGGGAGAGACAGGGTGGGGTAAAATATCTCATGTAGAAGAGGCAAGGGGAAGTAGTTGCAGGGGAGGGGAAGAACAGGAAGGCAAAAAGGCAAGACCATATTCTCATTGAATTTGGCTCAGGGAGAGAATGACATACATACTAAATGGGATATCTCACCCTGCAGGAGAGTAGGGGGAAGGGGGATGAGAGGGAGGATAATGGAGGGGAGGGCATGCTGGGGGGAGGGGAGGTTGGAGGCACCCACTTTTGAAGAGGGACAGGATCAAAGTAGGGAATGGACCAGGTGGGGGTGGGATGAGTGGGAGGGAAATATAGCCAGTCTTTTACAATATATCTACTATGGTAATGTTTTGCATAGATAGACATGTACAACGTATACTGTATTGCTTATCTTCCCAGTGGGAGTGGGTGACAAGGGATGAAGGGAATGGATCTGGAATTCAAAGTTTTAAAATTAAATGTTTCAAATATATATAAATACTATTATTAATACTATTTTGCATGTAATTGGGAGATAAGATGTGAAGGCATTAGGGCACAGAGATTCACCTTGCCTTAATGGAAAAGTCGAAGGGGGTATGGGAGAAGATATGGGAGAGAGCAGATTGGATGAGGGGATATCTAGTGGGACTACTATTCTGGGGTGGTGGGTAGGGGGAAAATGGGGGAAAATTGTAACTCAAAATCTGGCAGAAATGAATGATGCAAACCAGAAGTTAATAAAGCATTTGGAAAAAAAATGACAGGAGTTGCCTTGCCCATTTACTTATTCATTCTTCAAACCTTCATTAAGTACCTACCATGTACCAGGGACTTCACCATCAGTAGAACTATTGAAACGTATCATGGACAAAGGTTTATTCAACTGTGTGGGAGTTGGGGGGACAGATTTTGCATCTGATAAGTTATTGGACTACAGTTTAATGGTGGGGAACTTGCCAGATGCCCTTGAGGACCTAGAGGGCCACAAGTAGTCTCAAGGCCACAGGTTCCCCACCCCAGGACTAAATGATGTCTAACTCCAAGTCTTTTTTTTTCCTTGATTTTCAAATTTCCTTTACTTCCCTCCCCCCTCCCCACACGACAGCATATAGTCCAGTATAGGA
>WOXC01007337.1:0-49868 GCA_011680675.1 Gymnobelideus leadbeateri | reverse complement strand
TTCCTTCTCCTTTCTTTCTTTCTTTCTTTCTTTCTTTCTTTCTTTCTTTCTTAATTTCTTTCTTTCTCCTCCTTCTCTTCTTCTTCTTCTTCTCTTTCTCCTCTTTCTCTTCTTCCTTTCTTCCTCCTCCTTTTTTCTTCTTTCCTCCTTCTCCTTTTTTCATCCTCCTCCTCTTTCTCCTCCTTCTTTTCTCTCTCTCTCTCTCTCTAAGATCCTCTTCCTCCTCCTTCTTTTCTTAGAGTCTCTAAGTGGTAGAAAGCATTTTAGCCCAGAGCTTCTTAATCTATTTTTTTTAATATCACAGACTCATGTGGCAGTCTGTTCAGGTCTTCTCAGAATAATGTTTTTAAATGCATACAGTAAAATACATAGGATCTCAAAGGGAGGTTTTGCAAACCTGAGAACTGCAGGTGAAGACTCTCTGAACTGGTACCAAGCCCACATTTTGCAAATGTACCAGCTTGGACCTAGGCAGGTTCCCCAGGGCCTGCACAGCTAGTTTTTGCTCCAGTCAAGATTTTTAGTCTGCATCTTTGGCCTCCCAGTTCACTGCTGACTTGTTCTCTTTCCTTGCTGTTTTTACCACCCCAAAATGCTGGTGTGGGGAGCCAGCACTCTGTGTACAGATTAAAGAGGCAGCATGTGGCAGAAAAGCCTTACTTAGCTCAGGAGTGGTGGACTGGCTGGCTTCCAGAAACTCATCCTTGTTTTGTACTTGATGTTGTCATTGTTCATGCCAGCTCTGATGTTGGCGGTGGGTCCTTATTTCCCAGCCATGGAGGTGAGGAGAGCCCCAGAATTTCACTGTGGTCTGTAGCCTGATGCATATTGGCGGGCTAAGTACTGATTGGCTTTGGAGCATCTCTGCACTGGACTATTGTGCAGACCCTGCAAAATAAGCAGGTCTTGTGGTGTTGGTGCCTACTGGATATTAGTGGCTGGAGCACAGGAGCTCTCAGATATCTTAGTCATATCGCAAGAATTTTAGTTATTTTTTGGTTATTAATAATCATGACATGGAGTTGGGAGAGGTTGCCAGATGTCTGTATTCTATTTGCTGCTCTTGTGATTATAGCTAGAAGAGGGATAGGGACTTTCATTGGAAAAGGAAACTTTCTCTACCAATAGAGGTTGTACCTCCTCTGCCAATTAGTGTTAGAGTTGCCTGGGGGGCATCAACACCCAGACTCCCACAGCCAGGAGGCATCAAAGGCAATATTTTGACCCAGACTCTGAGGCAGACTTTCTATCAACTCTATCACACTCAAAACATCTTAGCAGAGTGATTTAAGTAAGAGTAAGTAATTAAGTAAGTGATTTGAGTAAGTGCAAAAATTCAGGTGCTAAAGTGATTATACAAAGGGATTACTGCACCTTAAATTTTCCATATGAAAATGTCACCAGACCGAAAATCTCACCCACAAATCATCCTTATCACTATCCAATGCACTATATAAAGTGAATCAAACCTGAAAACCCACTTCCTCCCTCTCAGTAGAAAGGGTGGGGGAGTATAGGTAAAGAATGTTGCTTACATTGTCAGAATCAGCCACAATGTTGGTTACTTTTTCTTTATTTTACTTTCTACTCACAAAGGGGAGAATAAAATAATAAAAATAAATAATGAACCAGCAAAAAAAAAATTAAAAAAAAAGAAGAAGCCAAGAAGACCTTAACATTCCCTCTAGAATTTTTCTATTCAGCAGCTTTCCTATTCAGGACCTTTCCTTATTTCCCAGTCATTTGTTAGACTTAAGATTTTCTCATACTCGATTTCCAGACTCCATTTCAAAGAAAAGAGACAATTTTCTGTCCTTCCCAGATCAAAACAGTATCACATATTGGGGATGCAAAATGGATTGAGATGAGATACCATCAAATCCAGTATTAAGTCTTGGAATAGTTTTAGGATCTTAGTGTGCCTTTTGGCTAGGAGCCATCCAAAGCTTCTAGAATGGAGATGACTAAGGTGATGCTTGCTCGGCTAGCTTCTGGCATAAAACTTGTCCAGCAGCTAAGTGTTACCATAGTGCACAGAGCACTGGGAAGACTGGAATTCAAATGGACACATACTAGCTGTGTGACCCTGGGCAAGTGGCTTAACCTAAGTTAACCTCAGTTTCCTCAGATGTAGAATGAGGATAATAGCAGCCACCTTTCGTGGTTCTTATGAATATCCAATGAGATAATGTTTGTGAAGTGCATACAGTGGGTACTGAATAAATGTTTATTCTCTTCCCTCCCTCCCTAAGCAGAGTAGAAGGATTGTAGGAATGGTTGCAAGATGACAGTAATTAAGATTGAACCTTTTTCTCTAGGGGATGCATCCAAAGAAGATATTGATATAGCCATGAAGATGGGAGCTGGTTACCCCATGGGCCCATTTGAACTCCTGGACTATGTTGGTCTAGATACCACCAAGTTCATCGTGGATGGTGAGAAGTCCTTAGTTTCATTTTTTTCCCCTGGGGAAGTGTGAACTACAGCCTACCTCATAACAACAAAGACTTTAAGGAACTGAAATGATAAGGGTTTTATTTGAGCGATCAGTACTACTGAAGTAATGTCCCCTTCTTATCATGTTTCAACTTGAGAGTGAAGTTAATAGGTGCCAAGAGAGAAGAAAGTGTTTGTATGATCGTCCATCATCTCTCCTTTAAAAAAACATTCCTTTTCATGAAGTGAATCTAGTGACCCTAGCAAAATGCTCCATCATGGTCATGCTTGGAATATTACTGTTGACTTCCATAAGATGGGGCGGAGAGAGAGAATGGAGGAGAGGAGACAGCCTCAATATTGGACTTGGAGATTGAGTCTCCTGGCTTATGACATATTGTCAGCATCAAATTCAGTTCTTTGAATATATGTGGTGAAAAAAATATAAATCCATTGGTGAGAGACCTTTTTAATCAAACTTTCCCTACTGACCTCCTTATAGCCCAAAGATTATAGACATATACTCTTTGTAGTATAGATAGAAAGATAGATAGATAGATAGATAGATAGATAGATAGATAGATAGATAGATAGATGGAAACAACTCAACCAATACATGAGGAAATCTTAAGTCTAACATGATTTGAAAATAAGATGAGATCCTGAATAGGAAGGCTGCTGAGTGGAAAAATTCTAGAGGGAATGTTAAGGTCTTCTTGGCTTCCTTTTTTTTTTTTTTGCCTGCTTTTTAAATTTTTTGTTTGGTTCATTATTTATTTTTATTATTTTATTTACCCTTTTGTTAGTAGAAAGTAAAATAAAGAAAAAGTAACCAACATTGTGGCTGATTCTGACAATGTAAGCAACATTCTGTACCTATACTCCCCCACCCTTTCTACTGAGAGGGAGGAAGTGGGTTTTCAGGTTTGATTCACTTTATATAGATAGTGGTAAGGATGATTTGTGGGTAAGATTTTTGGTCTGGTGACATTTTCATATGGAAAGTCTAAGGTGCAGAAATCCCTTTGTTTAATCACTTTAGTGTCTGAATTTCTGCTCTTACTCAAAGAACTGTCCTTACTGTTCAGAACAGAATAGCACCATTTCTTCCTAATCTCGGCTATCAGCCAGCACTCCAGGAATACAATGCAGTAATAGCAAGGATGATTTTTAATGGCAGGCATTTGATTTCCTCTCTTCTTCTCATTAGGGTGGCATAAAATGGATTCGAAAAACCCATTATTCCAACCCAGCCAATTGCTAAATAAATTGACAGAAGAAAAGAGGTTGGGCAGGAAGACGGGAGAAGGCTTTTACAAATACAAGTGATCCTCTGGATCTCTCAAGTGGGAGGAAGTCTCCGTCAGCAGGCTGGCCATCCCAAGAGCCCAGTGGGAATGCTGTTTGGACAGAAGTTCCCTCACCCAGCCTGCCCTGATCCTTGTGTTTTGATTATTATCTGTGTGAAGATTATTTTGCACTCATTATGTAATAACAAATCATTTGGGAACTATTTTTTTTCAGTCTCTCTCAATTTTTCTATAAGCTTGATGCCCTTTGTGCCTTGGAGCACATGATGCCTTTGAATCTGTTCATTTTCTTATAAAAGTGTATGCCTATAAAGAAGGTGACACCTTTTCGTGTCTTCTCCTACCTAGTTGGGGAATGCATGTACTCTTGGTGTCTTGTGGGTGGTGTGTCTGTGTGTGTGGGGGGCGTGTTTTAAGCTGTGCTCACTCTGAACCAGCAGGTGGCAGTGTGTACCTGGCCTTTTAGGGGACTTACCTGCCTTATGGGTTTCAACATGTTCCTAGCATCAAATATGAAACAATCTGACCAGACACCAAAGCGTATAAAGTTAGGTTTTAATGCAACCATTTTTCAGAAGAATTGATATTGCACTTAATGGAGAATGGGTACCATTCTTCTGGATTTCCTAGTTACTCACATTTTCCTCCAACCCTTTTGGAAACCACTATATAGATTGGATTTAATAAAAATGTGCATTTAAAAAACAAAACAAAATTTAATAAGCTCAAGTAATGACAAAAGTATAGTTTGGTACTTTAAGATAAACACCTGTGCTTTGTCCCCCCAGAAATGGCATGAGGGTGGGGATTGGAACACAGGAGATGATTCTGGTCTAAATCTTCATGTGGCTGTCATTTTCATGGGTTCTTTTTCCTTCCCAGTGTAAAAAGTGATCTCTGATTATTTAAGATGATCTCAATTTCTATGAGTAAAGGAATCTAGGTTTCTTTTAATAATTCTTTGAAAAGGCATCTTCAAAGATACAGAATGTTCGGATTGGAAAAGATCTTAGGCATTGTCTAGCCCAGCTCCCTCATTTTACAAATGGGAAAACTGGGGCCCAGAAAAGTTAAATGATTTGATCAAGGTCACACAGCAGAGCTGGGAATTAGAACCAGAGTGATGGATGACAAGATAAAATGCTGGGATGAAGCTGGGGAAAAAAATAATAAACCCACAGGCCTGGTCCCTCCTCCCCAGAAGTCATTGTTGGATTGTATATTGGGTTAAAAGTTCAATGCTAGGAAAATGGGAGAGGAGGAGGGAACTTTCTTTATATAATCACACATTATAAAAAAAAGGAATTCTTTCAAATAAACCTAAAATGAGCATGTGCCTATGTATATGTATATATATGCACACATATCAATTTTCAGTGGGTATATATATGTGTGTATATCATGTGATGAATGTACACTCAGAACAGTCTAAAGAAATTGAGGCTTCTCTGAACATTTTTATAAAATGTTTCCTAAGAAAACAAAGGAAACACCTGTATAGCTGCCCCTATTTCCATTTAATAAAGGTTAACCATGTGGTCTAACAACTCTGGTCTCTTGGTTTTTTTTTTTCAGGCTGGTTCTTGACCTTTTTGCTCAATCCTTGGGCAGAGGAATGTGCTTTTTCCTCCCCTTCAAAGGGATTAGTGGAAGGCTTCTGGGTCTGACTGTCTCAGCTTAGTCACCAAAGGATATGGTGCCCTGCCCTGGATACTGAAGGGCTTTTCATAAATCCTGAAGGCCAGGAAAGGGCAGCTTAGGAATCTAAGAGCCAGGTTCTGGAAACCTGGACTCTGCCTAAAATGGAAGAGTACGGGAGGGGTCATGCTGACTTTTCATCTGGCTGAGGATAAATGCAAGGCCTGGGTTCAAGAAAGAATCAAACTCTTAGAATCCCCGTCTGTGTAGTTTTTTTAATTCACAAAATCTCAGCTGTAGAGGTGGGAGAAAAGTCTCTATAGCACCCTCATTTGATGAGGAAACAGGCTCAAGAATTTAACATGGTGTCAGAAGTTGTGTGGTTTGTCCTCAGTTGTGTCCAAGAGGACCACGACATCAAGGAGGTGATTCCATGACTTGCGAATGAAATGGATTTAAGTGAGGTAGGGCTGTACAAAGTCACCAGCCTCACTTTCTTATCTCATCTCAGAGCCATGTGGGTCCGGTGCCCAAATATAGATCTGCCTTTGACAAATCACATATTTTTTCCTTCTATACATCATAGTAGAAGGAAAAAAAATTAGTTCTGGACAGTCTCTCCCGTCTCTGGGTTTCTCTCCTGCTTCTCTGGCTGCTCCTGCATTTCATGCCCACTAACCTGGGACGTGTCCCGAGGCTCTCTCTTAAACCCTTTTTACTCTCCACTATGTCACTTACTGATCTCATCTGCTCCCATGGTTTCAATGATTCTCAGATAATTGCCAGATTTGTTTATCTAGGCCCTTGTCTCTCTCCTGTACTTTGGTCAGACACCCCTAAGTGTCCCTTGGACCTCTCAAAATGGATGTTGCATAGGCATCTCAAACGCAGTATGTCCAAAGTAAAATTCATTATCTTTCTTTGAAACTCCCTCCACCTTGCATACTTTGCTTTTGATATCAAGAATTCCACCATCCAGGCTCATAACTTCAGTGTCATCCTTGACTGGCACCCTCATCCAGGTGCCAGATCTTTTGATCAGACTTTTGACCAGACCATTGCCAGACTTTTTGTTTCTACCCTCATAGCATCTCTCCTATATGTCCTTTCTACTCATACCATCACAGTGCTAGCTTAGGGCCTTATCACATCTCACCTGGACTATTGAAATCACTCTTAGCTGACAATTTATCTAGCTGATTCCCATGAGCTGACTGAATATCTCTCTATTGCCTTCAGGATCAAATAATCAGTCACCTACTATGGGCTAGGCATTGTGCTAAGCACTGGAGCTACAAATAAAGGCAAAAGAGAGCTTGATTGTCAATGTTTCTGACTCAGTTTAGTCACCCTTAAAGGATATGGTGCCCTGCCCTAGATACTGAAGGGCTTTTCGTAAATCCTGAAGGCTATTTTAGTGGGAGAGACAACATGAAAAGAACTTTGTACAACGTATATGTGTGTGTGTGTGTGTGTGTGTGTGTGCATATATTTTATATACATTATATATTTTATATATGCATTATATATAATAGATAAATATGTAGCTGGATAAATAGAACATAATCAGTAGAAGGAAGGCCCTAGCAGTAAGAGTGATGGAGAAAGGCCTTCTGTAGAAGATGGGATTTTAGCTGGGACATGAGGAAGCCAGGAAAACTAGGAGGTGAAAATAAGGAAGGGAGAATATTCCAGGCATGGGGAACAGTCCTTTAAAATGCTTGGAGTAAGGAGATGGAGTGTGAGTAATAGCTAGGAAGCCCACCAGTGTCACTGGATCTCAGAGTACATGGTGTAAGAAAACTGGAAAGGTAGGAGGGGCCAGGTCATGAAGAGCACGGAATTCCAAGCAGTATTTTACATTTGCTCCTACAGGTGTTAGGGAGATGCTGTTTATTGATTAGGGAGATAGTATGGTTATATCTGCTTTTTAGGAAAATTAATTTGAGAGCTGAGTAGAGGATGCACTTGAGGTGGGCAGACCCACCAGCAGGCTACATCCCTAGTCCAGGTGTGAAGTAATGAGAGCCTGCACTAGAGTGGTGGCAGTGTCAGAGGCAAGAAGGGACATATTTGAGAGATGTTGCAAAGGAAAAATCAACAGGCCTTGGCTGGGCGGTGGAGGAGGGGTGGGGTGTTCCTGAGAAAGTTAGGAGTATAGAATGATGATGAGCCATGAACTTGGGGTGACTGGGAGGGTGGTGGTGTCCTACACCTAGACAAAGAAGTTCAGAAGGGGGGAAGGAAAGATGCTGAGTTTAATTTTGGACATACTGACTTTAAGATAACTACGAGGCATCCAGTTTGAGATAGCTAATACACAGTTGGAGATTTCAAGACTGGATATCAGTAGTGATGTTAGGGCTGGATAAGAAGATCCAAGAAATCATCACCATAGAGATGATAATTGAATCCATGATATCTGATGAAATATCCAAGTGAAATAGGATAGGAGAAGAGAAGAGGGGCCAGGATAAAGCCCTGGGGGAAATTCATAATTAGTATCTTCACTACCTGGATGAAGATACAGTAAAGGGAAACTGAGGAGTGGTCAAGCAAGGCAAAGAACCAAGAGAAAACAACGTTGAGAACACCTAGATCCAAGATGGGCAATGAGAAGGTAGCAGGCGTCATCGAAGACTGAAGAGAGAGAAGTGTTGTATGATTTGACCAGGTGAGACTCTGGGCAGCAGTTGAGAGCCCCCAGCTTTGAAAACCCAGATATTGATTCTTCCCTCTCTGAAAAGCAGATCTAGGCGGAGCCAAGATGGCGGAGTAGAACAGCTCGTCCAAGCCACTCTGTCCCCAGATTCCCCCCAAACTATGTAAAAGGGGACTCTGAACAAATTCTGGAGCCCCAGAACCCACAGAATGACACAGAGAAGCTAACCTCCCACTGAGGACAGCCCAGCAGCCCTGCAGAAAGGACCAGCGCAGCGGTCTGGGAGCCAGCAGCACGCAGAGCGCGGGGAGCCGAGCCGAGCAGAGCGGAGCCCAGGTCCCCGTGAGCCGAGGTTTGAGCCCCAGGGCAGCAGGGCCAGCAGCCAGCTGGAGGAACCCCAGAACACCAGCAGCTGTGGCGACTCCAGAATTATCA
Organism: Gymnobelideus leadbeateri; assembly: GCA_011680675.1. Lineage (NCBI taxonomy): Eukaryota > Metazoa > Chordata > Mammalia > Diprotodontia > Petauridae > Gymnobelideus > Gymnobelideus leadbeateri. The sequence continues at coordinate 41,387 of WOXC01007337.1, read as the reverse complement.
ACATAGACATGCCTAGGACAAAGTAAGAGGTTGGTGTCTTTTGGACTTTGGGACCAGTATTTGGGGGAATGTGTCGGCTCCTTCCCCTGGGGGCTAGAAGCCTCTGAGGAGACACGCCATTTTGTAGTTTTCAGAGGCAGCTCCAGCTCCTGGCCTGCGAACTGTAGGGAGATCCAGCAGTCAGTCTTGGGGGGTAATCACTCTTGCTTTAACCTCCCTGGATCTGCATTGTGATCTAGGGTGGAAGTCGTGGGTGGGTTTACAGCTTGGCAGAAACGGAAGTTGCCCCCCACACGTTTGGGATGAAAATTCCTCTATCTGGCCTTAAAGCCATAGTGTGGCAACAAGCCCAAAAGTCAAGTAATTAAGTGGCAACATGCCAAGGCAAAGGAAACAGAAAAATGCAACCCTAGACTCCTATTTTGGGGGCATAGAGCAGGAAAAGGACTGTGAGGTCAGAAGTCCTGCTCCAAAAGCCCCAGGGGAAAACATGAGCGGGTTGCAGGCCATAGAGGACCTTAAGAAGGACTTTAAAAATCAAATAAGAGAAGTGGAGGAAAAATTGGAAAGAGAAATGAGAAGGATGCAGGAAAAGTATGAAATGAGGGTCAACAGCCTGACTGAGGAAAACAACACCTTAAAAAATAGACTAACTCAAATGGCAAAGGAGGCCCAAAAGGGCAATGAGGAGAAGAATGCCTTAAAAAGTCGAATTTGCCAGATGGAAAAAGAATCTCAAAAGTTCACTGAGGAGATTCATTCCTTCAGAGTTAGACTGGAGCAAATGGAAGCTAATGACTTTATGAGAAATCAAGATGCTGTTAAGCAGATCCAAACAAATGAAAGATTAGAAGGCAATGTGAAATATCTCATGGGAAAAACCACTGACCTGGAAAATAGATCCAGGAGAGACAATTTAAAAATTATTGGACTACCTGAAAGCCATGATCAAAGAAAGAACCTAGAAATCACCCTTCAAGAAATTCTCAAGGAAAACTGCCCTGATGTTTTAGACCCAGAGGGCAAAATAGAGGTTGAAAGAATCCACAGATCACCTCCTGAAAAGATCCCAAAAAGAAAACTCCCAGGAATATTATAGCCAGGTTCCAGAATCCCCAGATCAAGGAGAAAATACTACAAACAGCCAGGAAGAAAGAATTTCAATACTGTGGAAACACAATCAGAATAGCACAAGACCTGGCAGCTTCTACATTGAGGGATAGAAGAGCATGGAATATGATATTCCAGAGGGCAAAAGAACTGGGAATGAACCCAAGGGTCACCTACCCAGCAAAACTGAGTATTTTGTTTCAGGGGAAAATATGGTCATTCAGTGGAATAGAGGACTTTCAAGCATTCTTGAGGAAAAAACCAGAATTGAATAGAAAATTTGACATCCAGACACAAGAAGGAAGAGATGCCTGAGAAGGTAATCAGGGAAAAGAAATCAAAAGGAACTTATCAAAGTTGAACTATTTACATTCCTATATGGAAAAGCAATAACTGTGACTGATGATATCTTTCTCACTATGAAAATAATGGAAGAAGGGGGTGTGGTCATATGAATACATATGTGAATGTGTGTGTATATGGTTACAGTTATATATGGATAGAGGGTATAAGTTGAATTTGTTGGGAAGGGAGAATACTCAAGGGATGAAATTATGAGGTGAGAGAGGAAAGTGGCAAGAGGAGATGGGGAGAGACAGGGTAGGGTAAACTATCCCATGTAGAAGAAGCAAGGGGAAGTGGTTGCAAAGGAGGGGAGAATAAGGAAGGCTAAAAAGGCAAAACCACATTCACATTGAATTTGGTTCAGGGAGAAAATGACATACATACTAAATGGGATATCTCAACCTGCAGCAGGATAGGGGGAAGGGGGATGAGAGGAGGGATGATGGATGGGAGGGCATCCTTGGGGGGAGGGGAGGTTGGAAGTACCCACTATAGAAGAGGGACAGGATCATGTAGGGAATGGACCAGGTGGGGGGTGGGATGAGTGGGAGGGAATTATAAGCAGCCTTGTACAATATATCTACTATGATAATGTTTTGCATAGCTAGACATGTACAACATATACTGAATTACTTATCTTCCCAGAGGGAATGGGTGACAAGGGAGGAAGGAAATGGATTTGAAATTTGACGTCTTAACATTAAATGTTTCAAATATATATAAATACTATTATTAATACTCTTTTGCTTGTAATTGGGAGATAAGACGTGCAGGCATTGGGACACAAAGATTCACCTTCCTCTAATGGAAAAGTCGAAGGGGGGAGAAGGTATGGGAGAGAGCAGATTGGAGGAAGCGATATCTTGTGGGACTGCTATTCTGGGAGGTTGGGTAGGGGAATAACGGGGGGAAAATGATTGTAATTCAAAATCTGGCGGAAATGAATGATGTAAAACAGAAGTTAATAAAGCATTTGTTTAAAAAAAAAGATTGAAGAGAGGCAGAAGTCTCCTTTGTAATGTGAGATGAGGAGCAAGGGAAAAGAGGGAACTCTTATCTGGATGGCCTCATTTTTTTTCAGTGAACTATGAGCCAAGGTTCTCAACCAAGAGAATGAGGAGGAGAGAATCTTCAGAGATTTGAGAAAGGATGAAAAGGTTTGGAAGAGCTTCTGTGGTGAGTGTGTTGGTGAGATGATTAGGGAGGTATAAAAGGATTTGCCTTGCCATAGTGTAGGCTAAGTTAAAGTTGTACAACATAAATTTGTAGTGGACCCAGTCAAAATGGTTGCACAATTTTCTCTAGCTATGTTCATCAGCACATGTCTAAGAGTGAAGGCAATGTATGGTGGGAAAAATCCAAGGCTGAGACTTGGCAGGGCAAAGGACTCAAGAGGTCATAGTGTACAGTTGACCTGTTTCACCAAAGGGTCAAGATAGGGAAGGGAAGAAGGTGTTGTTGGTCAAGGGTGATGGTCTGGGAAAGAATTGAGAGGTCAAAGGTTTGGTAGTCAAGGTGAGGTGGATTGTAAGGCAGAGGGAGAAGTAGAAAACCAACAGATTATGCCCAGATAGGGGAACTTTAGAGCTCATGAATTCTTTAGAGTGGTGCACTGGGGGGGTGATGCCAAGACCAAGAGTGCGACCATTTTTGTGTGTAAGGTGGAGTGAAGGGGTATATTACCCAAAATGAACAGTTGGAGGAACTGTGTATAAGGATGTTTGAGGGAGCATCAATATGTATTTTGAAGTTCCTTAGTAGCAGGACAGGATTTCAGACAGACAGAAAGATTTTGAGTCAGGTAACCAAACTGTTGAGGAAAGAAGCAGAATGTCTTATAGATAGACAGGCACACACATACATATATACACATATATATGTATACATATATACGCACATACATAGACATACAGACAGAGGAAAAACTGGAAATGTTTCCCACTTCAAAAAAAGTGGGGTTGAAGAATCTACACATTTCTTGGCATTGCCCTTCTTTCCTAGAGATTTTGGATTTATTTCCATCACTATTCTTGCTGTTGCTTTGTTGTTGTTTTTTTAAATGGCTATACCCCACCCCATCCCCCAATCATCTGGTTTGGAAACCAGGATTAAAATTGCTGTAAGTGTGACCCTTCTCATTTTGACCTCAATCTACCTTTCTAAGCTTATGACTCATTCCTCTCTTTCAAAGACTCTTCATTCCAGCCAGTCTGTCTACTTGCTGGTCCACATACACAGGATTCCATTTCTTATCTCCGTGCCTTTACAAAGGCTGTTCTCCATACCTGGAATACACAACTATCTCCCCTTTATCTCTCAGATTCCTTCAAACATCAATTCAAATGTTCCCTCCCACACAAGGCTTTTTCTGATTCCTACTTCTCTCTGATCCCCAGAAAATACTTTGTATGTTTCCTTAGCTGGGGTTTTTTGTTGTTGGTGGTTTTTTGGTTTGTTTGTTTGTTTTGTCTAGACCTATGATTTAGTTTGGGAACCTCTTGTAAGGACATTTCCTCCACCAATTGAAATCAGTAACTTCTACAAGTTGTATTTTTTTTAGAGAGTTGCCTAGAGGACCTGAGAAATTGAATGACTTCTCCAGGGTCCCATAGTCAGTACAGAATTTGTATCCGTGTTGGGATTTGACCTAGGTTTTCCTGACTCCTGGACAGTTTTCTGTCTACCATAGAGAATGTCAAGTGTTTAAGGGTAGGGACTTTTTCCTTTCCATTTTTGTCTTTGCAAAAATAATGACTACCTAGCACAGGATTGGTCCATAGTAGGTAGATCCTTTCCTTTCCTTTCCTTTCCTTTCCTTTCCTTTCCTTTCCTTTCCTTTCCTTTCCTTTCCTTTCCTTTCCTTTCCTTTCCTTTCCTTTCCTTTCCTTTCCTTTCCTTTCCTTTCTTTCCTTTCCTTTCCTTTCCTTTCCTTTCCTTTCCTTTCCTTTCCTTTCCTTTCCTTTCCTTTCCTTTCCTTCCCTTCCCTTCCCTTCCCTTCCCTTTCCTTTTTTCTCTTCTTTTCTTTTCCTTCCTTTCCATTTCTTTTCTTTTTTTTTTTTGCTTTGGAGGGGGGAAGGCAGGGCAATTGGGGTTAAGTGACTTGCCCAAGGTCACACGGCTAGTAAGTGTTAAGTGGATAGATTCTTCATAAATGCTTACTAAGTCAGATTGTTCATTCAGCGCCAGGAAGAAATGGGATGAGGATTCATTGATTGGGGAAGCTGTTGAGAACAGGCCCAAATGTTGTAGGGTATAGTGTATGGCTTGGAAGTTAAGCTCTTGGACCTCCTGGCCCCAAGAGTTGTTCATTCCATATCTAGACCCACTCCACTAGAAATCCTTTAAACTTCTAAGGATTAGTCTGGTCAAAATTAATCAGAAGAAAATACTGACCTTGGGGAATGTTCTAATGAGCTCAGTCTTCTGTCATATGGGTCAATTACATTTTACCTATCAGCAATGGGTTGTGAATGATTTAAGATAATAGGGAAAAAAATAACTCAGATTATAGAGGAGAGACTTTCCCTGCGGTTCCCCCCAAAACATAAGGTAATTAGGGAAGGGGCAATGTCTGGGATGGAAGAAGAATATGGTTCTAACCTGATGTATTTTTTAAATGATAGTAGGTGTGCTTCAAAAGATTCCCTCTGGGGGCGGCTAGGTGGCACAGTGAGTAAGAGCGTTGGCCTCGGAGTTGGAAAGACCCGAGATCAAATTTAGCCTCAGAAAATGAGCACCCACATACAAATAATGACTGGCCGTGTAACCTTGAGCAAGTTACTTAACCCCAATTGCTTAAAAAAAAAAAAGATTCCCTCTGCAAGATTCAGTTGTGGGAAAGTATTTGCACTCAGGGTGCTAATAAGCCACAGTTATTGAAAGTGATTGATTTACTTTCATGTAATCAGAGATTACTTCTCTTGGTTCTCACAAGGTAGAGGAAAGGCCCTGTTGACAGAAAGCTATTATAGTCTTAGAAGATAAAGTCACACTACTGAGCAGCAGCAATTCTACCACAGAGCCCGAGACCCATTGACTTTGGAAAGATAGTTACCAGAAGACTGCATCAGGAAGAAACAGCCTGGCCATAATCCAAGCAAGTACCCTTGGAGAACATTACCTGAGAATAAGACCCATCAATGTTTTTGCCTTCCATATAAAGAACCACCTGGCTCAGAAATGACAACATTTGGAGGCAAGGAAGAAGAGCTTTGGAAGCCACTGTCTGGAAAGGAAGACGTTTTGGAAACCCAGTTTTCTACTTGGATCAAAGCTTAGCAAAGAGCTGAGAATTTCAGCTGAAGGGTTTCAGCCTCAGGTCAATACCTGGGAATGGGTGAGGATATTTACAGAGTATTCCTTTTCTTCTGCCATACTTATTCATATTGAGAACTTTTCGTGTTTTTCCTTTTTTAATTTTAATTTTTAAAATAAATTAAAATCTATCTTTTCTCCTTTCCTCTGAGAAAACAACAAATGTCAGCTACAAACACCTACAGTAAAACAAAACAAATTTCCCCATTGGCCATGTCCATACAAGTTTTTGTTTTCCTTCACCAGGAAAGGCAAGCAATCAATTAAGCATGTAAAAAATATTTACTATGTGCTATGAACTGGAAATTTCTTGTCTATATGCATGCTCTTCCTCTGGAATCTGTCTCAGGTGGAGTTTCATGCACTCTGTTCCAGTCTAACTGGCATCCTTAGTTGTTCTTGGAACACCATGTTCTATCTCTCACCAATATGACTTTGCCCAGCTGGTTCCCTATGTCTGGAATGTTCTTCCTTCTCACTTTGCCCAGAATTAAAGCTACCATCTTTTGGAGTTAATCTGCATAATTTTGGCTATGTAAGCATGTTGTATCTTATCTTCCTGATAGAAATGTATGCTCCTTAAGAGCAGGGATTTTTCATGTTCTTGGGATTTAGAAGGTGCATAACAAATGTTTGCTAAATTGAATTGGTCTTATTTGTTTAATAACCCATCAAATCCCTTACTACTCTTCTAGTCCTGAGTACAACAAAGCTCTGTAATGAACACACGCATACACACTTTGTTTTTTCCATTTTAATGTTTTCTAATGTTAAGTGACTTACCCAGAATCACACAACTATTAAGTATCTAAGGCAGGGCTTGAACTTGGGTCTTTCTGACTTGAGATCTAGAACTCCATCCTCTGCTGGAAGCTGCCTTCCAGGGTAGGTCTAAGCATAATAAATTCTGATGGTCTGAAAAGACTGTGATGGGCTCTTTTAGTTGCCAGACCAATCTGATAGAAATCTCTAATCCATTATTGTAATTGGACTCTGAAATTCAGTTGCTAAGGTGGGGCAGAGGAAATAAATGTGGGCTCTGGAACCAGATTCTGAGTTCTAATTCACCTCAAGCAGGTATATATTTAAAGCAGGTATATGTTGACTGCAAGAAAAAAACAAAATGGAAAAAATTATAGCAGTGGTTAAAAACCCACCACCCCAAAGTCTTCACACTAAACAGAAGACAGATTTATGGCAATTTTCTTGACCACAAACTTTATACAGATAGGCAAATGGTAAATGGTGAATCTTTAGCACTGGAAATGAGCTATGCCAACAGCTAATAACACTTCCTTTCAACTTGGAAAAATATTCATTGATTCAGTAAGCATTTAAGTGTCTACTAGTTGCCAGGAATTTAGTTAAGTACTGGGGTTACAGAGTCCGAAAGGAATCAGTTCCTGCCCTCAAGGAGTTTGCATTCTCTTGGAAAAAGGTAGAGAGGGGAATGAAGAACAAGATAAGAAAATATAAAGTAATTTCCAGTGCTGGTGGAAGCACCCTAGTAACTAAAGGCATCAGTCTTGTAGGAAATGGCACTTTAGCCAAGACTTGAAGGAAGCTAGGTAATCAAAGGAATGTAGGTTAGAGGTAATTCCTCAACATTCCCCATCTGTGATTATTTCCTTCACCAGTGTAGACCCCATTCACAATTCTCAAACTGTGTAAACTTATTTTGGGAGGGGTGGTGGTGATTATGTCTTTCCATAAATCTTCCATCCAACACCACTAGAGATGCTGGTTTTTTAATATATGTTTTGTGGGGACCAGCTATTCATTGTATATGACTGATCTATTACATTTTTAGATGGGAGATGGTGCAAACGAAACCGGGAAGACCAGAGCTTACATCTGGCCTCAGACACTTCCTAGCTGTGTGATACTGGGTCAAGTCATTTAACCTTTGTTTGTCTCAGCTTTCTGTAAAATAAGGATAATAAGAACACATCTACTTTCCGTAGTGATAGTGAGATAATAATTGTGAAGTGCTTAGCACAGTGTCTGACACATAGTAAGCGCTATATAAATGTTAGCTATTATTATTATTTTTCCAGTCCTTAATGCCAACTTTATGCCACTTCTTGGCAAAATCATTGTTGATAATGTACTGGTCAACTTAGACTCCTATTGTCTATTAAGGAACAAACTCCTCAAAGACACTGGACAGAACACCCCATCTTGATGGATTTATTCAAGGTTCTATGACATCAACATGAACCACCAATGCAAGGACACTCAGTTTGAGGGAGTTGTTGCTTCCCCACTGTGTCCCTCTTTTCAGCTCTAATCTGTGGGATTACCGCCCTCCCCCACCCCGACCTTGTAAATCCCTCCTAGTCAAGGCTTGTGGGATAATGGGGACACTAATGCATTGTTGATGGAGTTGTGAACGGATCCAACCATTCTGGAGAGCAATTTGGAACTATACCCAAAGGGCTATAAAACTCTGCATATCTTTGATCCAGCAATACCACTACTAGGCCTATATAGCCTAAAGAAACCAAAGGAAAAGGAAAAGGACTTCTACGTACAAAAATATTTATAGCAGCCCTTTTTGTGGTGGCAAAGAATTGGACATTTGAGGGGATGCTCATCAATTGGGGAATGGCTGAATAAAGTGTTGTATATGATTGTGATGGAATACTATTGGGCTGTAAGAAATGATTAGCAGGATGTTTTCAGAAAAATCTGGGCTTACATGAATGATGCAAAGTGAAGTGAGCAGAACTAGGAGACCATTGTGGACAGTAATATTGTACATTGTACAATGATCAACTATGAATGACTTAGTTATTCTCAGCAATACAAGGATCTAAGATAATTCTGCTGGACTTATGATGAAAAATGCTATTCACCTCCAGAAAAAGAACCAATGAAGTCTAATGTAGATCAAAACATGTGATTTTTTGTTTTTTAAATTTTTCTTGCTTCTTTCATCTGTTTTCTTTCACAAAATGACTAATGTGGAAATATGTCTGCATGATTGCAAATGCATAATCTATATCAAATTGGTTGCCTGCTTAGTGATGGAGAAGCATAAGGAGGGTGGCAGAGAATTTGAAACTCAAAATTGTAAAAAATGTAGGTTAAAATTGTTTTTACATGTAATTGGAAAAAATAAAATATCAAAAACAAAAGATGAACAGTTGCTTTTCTAAAAAAAATCCCCTCCAGTCTTACTTGGGGCCCAAATCCTTAGGAGAAATACTTTCTTTCTTTCTTTTTTTCTTTCTTTCTTTCTTTCTTTCTTTCTTTCTTTCTTTCTTTCTTTCTTTCTTTCTTTCTTTTTTTAAAGCAATTGGGGTTAAGTAACTTGCTCAAGGTTACATGGATAGTCATTATTTATGTGTGGGTGCTCATTTTCTGAGGCCGGTTTCGATCTCGAGTCATCCCAGCTCCGAGGCCGGCACGCTTACTCACTGCGCCACCTAGCCGCCCCTAGGAGAAATACTTTCTTAAGAAGAAAAAAGATGGAGAGTAAATTGCTTGCATTTGGAAGAAATCACCCAGAGCCAACTTTCAAGAACTTCCGATGCATGCATTTAGTCATGAAGGGGGCAGATTTTAGTTCTCCTAAATAGGTCCTTAAAAAAGGCAGAACTCAATTAAAATATTTAAGTGGATACCAGAGTGAGCATAAAAGGAGCCATGATATTCCAGACGAGCATGGGGGAAATGATGCATCTATGTAGAAAAATAAAGGGATGGGAATAGGGACTGTATCTGTGATTTTATTTGTATAGGAAATATGCAGGTGTGGAAATTCCCTCTGCCAATTCAGGTTAGTAACTTCTCTGCCCCACCTCTACATATACTGACATTCACATGTACATAAAGAAATTTAGAAGAGACCTCAGACGTGTCTCATGGTTCAAAAGAATGCCAATAGACCTTGTCCTTGAAATCATTATCCTCTCAAATCCCAAGTTCAGCTCTGCCCCCTGGGAGATTGTGTTGGAGCCTTACTGCAGTTAGGTAACTGCATTTCTAAAACTGATTTCAACTCTACCACTCCAATTCAGTGAACAGTGAAGAAAGTGAATTTAGGGTCCTTGAGGACATTGACTGCTTTATTTTTGACTTTGTATCCCCAGCGTCTAGGACAATGACTGACCCCTAGATGATATTTTTAAATGTTTGATTAACTTATTTGTTTTTGTTTTTGGGTTTTTTTTCCTTTTTGGATGGGGGAAGGTAGGGCGATTGAGCTTAAGTGACTTGCCCAAGGTCACACAGCTAGTTTTTGTGTTAAGTGTCTGAGGCTGGATTTGAACTCAGGTCCTCCTGACTCCAGGGCCAGTGCTCTATTCACTGCACCATCTAGCCGCTCCTTGATTAATTTATTTGAAATATTTTGAGAACCATGAAGTTCTCAACATTATTAACTTTAAAGATGTTTTGACCAATGAACTGTGTTACTCTATGATACCTTAGGCTGCCTTTTGTTACCTCAATATATTTCCTAACATTCTGGAAAGAAAGACCATAGCACTGAATATAATCCATATTTCTCCTAAATTCTAGTTAGAAGACAAATTAAAAATGTGGGAAGAGTATGGAAAGGGAGCAGAGCAAAAAGTACAAGGTAGTGTGGCATAGTAGAAAGTGAGCTGGATTTGGATTGAGAAGACCTACCTTTGTGACCTTAGGCAAGTCCCTGAATCTTTCCGGACTTCAGTTTTTCCATTTATAAAATATGAGCATCAGCCCAAGATGTCCTATGGGATGCCATCCTCAGAAAACCCTTCCTTGATACTTTCATCCCTGCTACATATTGTCCTATATCTCTTTTACCCTTTGTGGCCAAACTTTTCGAAAAGGCTGTCTTTCCAGTAGGTACCCCCAACTTTCTTTCCTCTTACTCTTCTTAATTTCTTAAACTCTGGCTTCAGCCCCCATCATTTCACCAAAATAGTTCCCTCCAAAGTTGACAATGATCTCTTAGTTGCCTTTTCTCAATCCTCATTCTCCTTGATCTCTCTACAGCCTTTGATACTATAGATTACTCTCTTCTTGAGAGTTGCTTATCTCTGGGTTTCCAGAACACCATTCCTCTCCTAGTTCTCCTCCTACCCTTCAGACTGCTTTTCCTCAGTTTCCTTTGCTCCTACTCATCCCTTCCAATTGTATTTCTGTCCTGGGTCCTCTTCTCTTCTCCCTCTATATTACTTTTCTTGGTGATCTCATCAATTCCCAAGGATTTAATGGTCATCTCTATGCTGATGATTCTCATTATTGTATTCTGCCCTAACTTCTCTGCTCACCTCCAGTCACACATCTCGAACTGCCTTTCAGATATCTCAGATTGGATGGCCAGTAGACACCTTAAACTCAACATGTCCAAAATAGAACTCTTTCCCTCTAAATTCTCCCCACCACCTACTTTCCCAATTACTGTGGAGGACAACACTATCCTTCCAGTCCCTCTGAAGGAGGGACTCATCCTCTACTCTCATACTCTCCCCCAGTATCTAATTTATTGCCAAAATCTATTGATTTCACCTTTGCAGCATCTTTTCAATATGTCCTCTTCTCTCTGACACTCTGGGGCAGGACCTGGGTCTTCCCGTCTCAAGTCTCTCCTCCCTCCAATCCAAGCCACCAGGTCCAATCATATCATCCCCTACTCAATAAACTCCAGTGGCTCCCTATAATTTGCAGGATCAAATACAAAATCCTCTCTTTGGCATTGAAAACCCTTCATAACAAAGCTGCACTCTCCTTACCTTTTTAGTCTTTTTATACCTTACTTTCTGCTGAGTACTTTTTGATCCAATGACACTGGCTTCCTTGCTGTCCCATGAATAACAGACTATTTCTGCTCCAGACATTTTCTCAGGCTGTCTCCTGTGCCTGGAATGCTCTCCCTTCTTTTCTCTACCTGTCATCTTCTTTGACTTTGATCAAGTCCCAACTTAATTCCCATCTTCCACAGGAAACATTTCTCAACCCCCTTTATGCTAATGCCTTCTTTATTTTATCTATCTATCTATCTATCTATCTATCTATCTTTCTCATTAGATCTAGTCTGTCTATGTATGTATGTATCTATAAGTATATGTCTGTCTTATCTATCAGTTGGTCAATCTATATCTTCCTATCAATCATCTATAGATCGATGAGTTGAGCTGTCTTTCTATTTATCGCCTTAACTATTTTCTATTTATCTGATCTATAACTTATCTGATCCTATCTGTCTGTTGGCTGTCTTCCCCCATTAGACTGTCAGCTGCTTGAGGGCAGGGACTGCCTTTTGCTTCTTTTTGTATCCCCGGTACTTAGTGTCATCCCTGGTCCGTATAAGGCATTTAATAAATCTCTGTTGAATGGCTATTGACCAGCTGTTCAGCATTTAATCTATAATCTGACATACCCTATCAGCACAGCTCTAAATCATGCTATTTGAACATTTTAAAAATCATACCTACTTCAGTTCTATTCCATCCTGTACAGAATAATTTACTTATTTTTAATCTAACATCACTCTCCCTACATTTTCCTCATAGGCACACCTCACTGCTTCCCTAATGGAGCAAAGAATAAAATTAGCCTCTAATATACTGAGCATTAAAAACGATTGCTCACATCTTATAGTGTCTTTGAAGCAATGCTGTTGAACCAGGCTGTTGGTGTAAGTATGTACTTTGGGGCTCTTACATCTGAAACTCACCCAGGACAGTTTGGCTTAGTAGCGATCACCATGGTTACCAGCTACTTCTTTAGGAAAAGGAAATGTTCTGCATCATTTCATCACTTCCTAATAGTTATCCATATACATTTAGGAATTTTTTAACCCACTAAACTTGTTTATTACAGTACTTGCACCTTCACATACAGATGAGACAGTGTGGCAGAGAGAATAAAGAGCCTTCCTGGGCGTAGGGAGTATTTGGTTGAAGAACTAGCTCTGACCTCCCCTAGCTGTGTCCTTTGGCAAGTCACTGAACTTTTGAATACCCCAGACAATTCTCTGAGACTTTCATGTCCCAGTTCGCACCTCAGCTGGCAGAGGGAGTTTTCTAACTGACAGTTTTCTATATCTATGAAATCACAGATATAATTAATAATTATATATGGGTATACAGACATACAGGGGCAGTAGGTGTTGCAGTAGATAAGAGTGCCAGGCTTTTCCTCCTGAGTTCAAATCTGGCCTCAGACACTTAGTAGCTGTGTGACCCTGGGTAAGTCGCTTAACCTTGTTTACCTCAGTTTCCTCATCTATAAAATGAGCTTGAGGAGGAAATGGCAAATCACCCCAAGATCTTTGCCAAGAAAATTCCAAATGGGATCATGGAGAGTCAGACATGATTGAAAACAACTGTACAACAATACAAACATATATCTGGGTATGTGAGAGCAAGAAAGCCTTGTGGGCACATTTGTTCAGGCTTGCAGTTTTATCAAGGGAACTCACAGTGAGGAAACCTGCTTCATTAAAGGCAATTTCTCTATAACTTAAGAGTTTTAGGGAGCACTCAAACTTCAAGTGATTCTCTCACATTCCTTTTGTATCAGAGACAAGACTTAGGTCCAGGTATTGCTGGCTCCAGAGTTAGCCCTCTATCTACTAGACCAGGTTACCTCTTGCCAATGGGTGGTTACCAATTTGTATAGCATTATAAAGAAACTTTTTTTACAGTCCAACTTGGCCTTCTGGAGTAAGTTTCCTATATAATATAACTAATGAGGATTATGAGGCACCTTGGAAAAATCCTAAACCTTTTTACTAGTTCACAATTACTAGAGATTTAATTTTATTTTATCCAGTCTCCTCTGTCCTCTCTCCTTCTGTTCCCCTCCACCATGATATGCTCAGGATAAGAAAAAATATGATATGCATTCTTTGATACTTGCCTTGCAAAAAAAATCTTTACACATTAAGTAGAAATAGCAAATTTTCACTAAATTTTTAAAAAATGCATTGTACAATGTCCCCTTTAAATCCAGATGCTCTCCTGGTGTGTGTCCAGTTAGACACTGGGCTATATTACAGCAGTCCTCATTACAGAGAAGAGGTTGGACTGTCTAGACCATAAGCTCAAGTCCTTCCCTCTCTAGCTGCTTACAGAAAGAGTGTAAAGTAACAAGGAAATTAACATTTGAGGATGGTGGCTATTGTCAAAGCCAGAAGGACTTGGGTTCATTACTACCTCTAACACATATCTGTGTCACCCTGGGCAAGTCACCTGGCTGGTGAGTCAGTTTGTTAAATTTTCAGGGTGAGTATTTATTCACCCTCAATTCTTCAAATGCTACAAATCCAGGTTTGATTCGTTATTTTACAGATCGTCTAGACCACGGGTGGGGAACCTTTGGCTTTGAGGTCATATGTGGTCTTGTAGGACCTCAAGTGTGAGCCTTTGATTGAATCTAAACTTCCCAAAACAAATCCCCTTAATAAAAGGATTTGTTCTGTGAAGTTAAAATTCAAAGGGCCACACTTGTAGACCTAGAGGGCCACATGGCCACAGGTTCCCCATCCCTAGTGTTAAGTCTACTCTACACTTAAGAAAGTGATGGAGAATATAATGCAGATTAAATTTAAAGGTGTGTAATTCCCTACCCTTACCCCAAATAGGTTGTTGAATATTTCCTAGCACCTACACTGGCAACCTATATCAATGAAATCATATGTTCAGGGATATAATAATGAATCCCAAACTTGAAACCAGTAAAGGACCTACTGTGAGTAGCTGAAAAAACAATGCCCACATAAATTCATAAATTCACCCTGAGCTGAGCAAAATAATTTGTTCCTTTTTGAGAGAAAGCAGAATTCTAAACTACCATTCCCTTGGAGGCACTGAAAAAGTCAGTCAGACCAGGAATTCCATGGGGAGAGAACACCCTCCTCTTCCCCTCAGCCCCTGGTGCAGATTGTCAACGCATCTGTGACTTGGGTTCTGAGAGAGAGTAGTCTTTATGTTAAATAGCATTCTGTGTGGAGATCCTTAGGATCTAGGCTCAGATTGAGAGTAGAAAGGAACCTTAATGCTTATCCAGTCTGAGTTTAAGTGAATTGTCCAAGTTCACACAGGTAGATCAGGAATTTGAACTCAGGTCTTCTGACTCACAGCTAGAGGGCCTTCCACTGTACTATGCTGCCTAATCAAATAGTTTTTAATTGGCAGTTATGTGATACAGCTGAGAGTGTGTTCAAACCAGGAAGATCCAAGTTCAAGTCCTGCCTTAGATACTAGCTTCGTGACCTTGGGCAAATCATTTAACCTCTCAGTCTGTTTCCCCATATGTAAAGTGGGGACAGTAATTGCATCTACTTCCCAGGTTTGTTGGGAGGATCAAATGAAATCACATATGTAAACCTACTATCATTTTAATATTGAAACAAACATTACCCTCTTACAAAGGATAATTTAGAATTCACCTTGAAATTCTCAGAAGTGAGCTTAAACAGTACAAATCTTGCTAAGCTCTCTCTCCTCACACCCCAGAAAACCTGCTGTCCTTTGGCCCAAGAGAAATATGACATTTATCAATAAACAAAATTATGTCCTCCAGTGACTGAGCTTCTCATCTTTGTTAAAGCCACTTTCTACCCATCTGGGGTTATTTTCCTTTAAAAGATGAGAATGACCTAGACATCTAGTTAATACTCACTGGCCCTTTACCATCACAGCCTTTAAGATCATTTCCAGGTTCAAATCAAAACCTTCAGGAAAAGAAAAAGGACTTAAGAACTATAGTAGTGGAACAGGTCAGAAGGCATCACTCCTAGCAACCAAATAAACCAGTGCGGCAGAGAAAAATATCCCTCAGCAGTGAGTGGGATAGCAGCCATAACCTCTGCTAGTATGTACCTCTGAGGAGGCTAAACCATCCTCTCTTTCTTAGGCACACCCTTTACTGAAGAGATAGCAGCAAAGAAAAGTCAAAGACAGACCAAGACCAAACCAGGAAAAACTGGAGGCAGAAGCCCCGGCCTTTCCCCCATAGGTCCCTCCAGAGTATTGGTTCATCTTTAGCTCGTACCTTGAGGACTACTTACTCTACTTCCCCTGTAACACCCAAAGAAGTAAAGCTTTGTGGGGATTTGTCAACAATGAGCTCATTTTTTTTTGTTGAGAGCATAGCTCACAAAAAGAGGGAGCTAAGGCTGAGGAGTACGGGAGAAGGTGACTGCACAAAATGCCCAAGCTGAAATCAATTTCTTTCCAAGTCTTTTTATTTCTTTCTTAGGATGTATAGAGAGGGGGACAAAACACTCTGTCACTCTTTAAACTGGGTTTTGCTATTGCAGATTCTAACCTGCTCAAACCCCAAATGATGAAGCTTTTATTTGAATGGGTTTCCACCCAGAACGCAGGACAATCAATGCATCCGTCAACAAGCTTATAATAAATTTCTACCTTGGAGCAGAACAAGGAGTAATGACTTTAGAGTCATAGAAAAGGAGTTAAATTCTGCTTCTGATACTAAACTGTGTGACCTTGGTCAAGTCATTTACTTAAGATTCTTGGCCATGAGTTTCCTCATTTATTAAATGAAGTTGGGAATAAGATGGCTTCAGGGGTCCTTCCAGCTGTATGTTTATGATCCTATATGTACCAGACACTGAAACCTAGATTGATAATTTCCCAGAGGGTTTTGTTTCCTTGGTATTTCAGAGAATCATATTACTAAACCATTATTTTTACGGTGCTGCATAGTCAACAAGCCAAAGTTGAATTAACATTCCAAAGACAATCAGTTTGGAATGGTTGAAGCAGGTAAGTCATGTGGGTTCAATGACAAATTAAAAAAAAAAAAAGACACTGCCCCATCATCAGACCAGCGCTAAATTGTCAGGTGTTTTTTTTCCCCCTCTTGATTATAGTTTAGAACTGAATGAGAAGAAATTGGAGAAGGTACAGAGAGGAGCAATGAAAATGATTAAAGGACAGGTGATGTAAGCTTCAAGGAATTGGGATGTGAATCTCCACCTGAAACAGGACAAGGCAAAGCCGCACAAATTTTATTTGATTATTTGCCTAAGTGGGGAAGGAGGAGGGGGAGACAGAACGGTTTCCATTACACCCAGAGGCAACCCTGTATTTGCACTTAAGTAGAGTATAGCTACAAAAAAAAAAAAAAGACCCAAACAAACAAACCCTTGCTAGAGGGACGGCTGACATACAGACCTGTCTAGATACTGAAGGATGGAGGAAGTTACTTCCAAAGGTCCCTAACAAATCTATGCTAATCCAACTTTATCAGACAATTCACTCTTAATGAAGTGATACTTTTTTTTTGTTGTTGTTGTTTTATTACAAAGCTTCTTTAAAAAAAATGCTCAGCACATTAACTCAAACTGGAATGACAAAACTTTAGTTAACAGTTTTTGGCCAAGGCTGTGCCTTGCAGTTTTGTTTTTTTTAATGGGTACATCAATGCTCATTTCAACAACTGGCATAAAATCCCACTAATCGGCTAATAAAAACAGATACAAATACAGAACATTTAAAGTAATAACAATTCAAGTGCTGGGCTTTTTACAAGAAGGGGGTAAGAGATAAAGAAGAAAGGGAAAACTCACTGCAAACCAATTTGCTGGATGTATTGCTTAGGCTTACAAAGAGGACTAAAGTGAAGCAGGATCGACATGTCTACTGACAAGTTGACTTGATGGTTACACTTAATTAGTTCTATATGACACCTTACAAAGACGGAGAGGCCACTATTTGTTACAAATTGTTCACAGAGAAGCCACATTTTCAGACAAGATTTCTCTTGGACTTCTTTCAGTTTTGTTTTTTTTTAAAAAATCATACTTTTCCAGATCTTTGAATTTTATTTAAAAGATCATATAGCTAGTAAAATATACACCAAGGAAATTAAAACTAAAAAGTTAAAAATATAAAAGCATTCAAGTTTAAAAAAAAGAAGCAAACATAAAATTGATCCTTTTGCACTGTTATTAAATAAGAAGGTTGGGAAGAAGGAAGAGAGAAAACAATGGAGACAGAAACAAGATGGAGAGGTCTTCCACAAATTCCTCATAGGGGGATGGGCAGGTGATTGAGTGCTGGCTGGCTGTAGGCTCCAGGTTGTTGCAGCAGGCAGGTGGACATGGCCAGGTTACCTTGCTTGCCAAAAGGTACAGACATGGATGCAAAATTCTCTGGGAAGTACAAGGCAGAGATGAAGGGAGAGAAGCTTCTCAACTGACCCAAAGCCTGCAGACCTTCTTGTGTGCATTTCAATTTTGTGGTGTTTGTTTTAAAATCTTCTTATTCTTTTCTTTCAGGACTGGGTTCTTGCAGTAGGAGCTAAGAGGGATTTGGCAGTGATTGTCCTTATGGTTCAATGTCTCTAGCAGTAACCACAGGGTCAAGTGAACATCAAGACTCCTTTGGGGTCGACTGCTCAGACCGAGGAGATGTTTGGAGTTTCAACAGGCTTCCATCTCCAGAAGAGGCCCTGGGGTTGCTGCCTTGGCTTTGCACGTCGGGAATGAGTTTCGCTTTCCACCTCAAGAAGGAACAAATGAAATGTTATTAATATGAACCATCCATAGATGAAACTCCCTGCCCCCTCCCCCCTAAAAAAAAAAAACCTTCATTTTTTTTTAACATCTCTAGTGCAAGATGTTCACAAACGCTTTGTATTTCTTTTGTCCATTAAGGCAACTTGGTTATCCCAAAGATGGCTTGTACCCTAGCACTGCTTAGTCCCAAGTGGAACTCTGGCTTCAGGCAACACAATTAGAATGTTTCAACATCAGGGTTTTCAAAATGTTTGGATTCATGCACCTTCCACCACATACTTGATTAATTAAGCACATTTTTACTTTTTAATGAGTTAGCTGCATCTGTTGTGCCATTTAGCTAGATTGGCTTAAAAACAAACAACCCTAAAACAAACACCTTGGAAAATAAAAATGACTCAACAGTAATTCCTTTCTAATGAAGACTACATTTCCTTCCATAACTGAGCACTGAATCAATGATATGATTTCCCCAAGTACAATGTAACTCTCAGTACTTTGAATTCAAATTTCTGCCTTAGGAAGTAAAACTCCTAGAGCAGATAGTAGGAAGAACACTAGATTTAGCCAGAAAATCCAGATTCAGACTCCAGTTTTTTCACTAACTACCTCATGTGACTCTGAGCGAATCATAACCTTGAAGAGAAAACAGTCTGAGTGACTTTGAAATCTTGCCTCCAATTGATTGGTTCTACCTGATGGGACCACCATATATCAGCATAAGTGTTTCCTCACCCATAAAATGAGGAAGTTGTACTAGACACAGCCTCCTAAGCTCTCTGATTCTTATGATCTCAAGGATTGTGTAGTACAGCACTCAATGGACAACCCAGTGCTCTCAGTGATAACTATCCTGTGATAAATTTTTTTTTTCAAAACCCTTGTCTTCAGACCCTATTTTGCATATCAATTAAACTGAAAAAAAAACTCACCTATAAGATGTATATAATGGAAAAAGAAAAGAAAAACTGGGAAGGCCATACTGGTTTTGTGGGTGCTATAATTTATAAGAGGACACACATATTATCCAGCATGCTGCTAATATCCTACTACCAAGCATCACCACATCTTTCCATACATGTTTACATCCTTATATCAAGAGTCTGGGGTCCTTTGTTACGATCTCTGAGGCTGTCATTGGATTATGATCCAAAGACCTAGAGCTGAAAAGGACCCAGGCGACCATCTAGTCTCTCCATTTTAATTCTAATATTCTCAAGGATCAGAAAAAAAAAAACTGAACAACCTTGTCTTCTGGACAATCAACACAAGTATCTAGAACCATGTTGTACTGTACATGGTAAGTGCTAAATGGATATGTAAAGTAGACAATACTTATGACAATTGCGGTGAATCTTGAACATCAGAAAAGCTGAGAACATAGCAGACCTCGAAATCGCTTTTGGTAAATTAGGGAGAAGAAATGGACTTATTTTCATTGATAGTGTTATATGTAATAAAACAAAAAAAAATCAAATATCGGGACCTTTGCTGAAGAAAGCGCTATTCTCTGAATTTTTTCCCATATGGTTTTAGGAATAGGCAGCTGCTCTAGGCTGGCAGGGAGATAGGTAGGTGAAATGGTAGATAGAGTGCCAGGCCTGGAGTCAGGAAGACTCTTCCTCCTGAATTCAAATCTGGCCTCAGACACGTGCTAGCTATGTGACCCTGGGCAAATCACTTCACCTTGTTTGTCTCAGTTTCCTCACCTGTCAAATGAGCTGGAGAAGCAAACGGCAAACCACTCCAGGATCTTTGCCAAGAAGACCCCAACTGGAGTCAAGAAAAGTTTGACTTGACTGAAATGACTAAACACACTCACAACAGATCTATTATTCCAAATACAACCTTGAAGAAAAGAAGGTCTGAGTATTTTACAAATCTTGTACCCAACTGGCTCAAGTTGATGGAACCACTATAATGTGAAATAATTTCTTAAACTTAGATGACTTGGATTTCCATCTGCTTTTTATTTGGGAATGTTTCGGAAGACTAAGAATGAAGGAGAAGAAATAAAATTAAGAACATCGAACACTAATTTGATTGTTTCTGAAATAAGATAGCAAATGGCAAACTTCAATGTTGTCTCTAAACAAGATTTTTTTAGGTGCTTAATAAAGACTTGTTGATGGAGTGATTTAGAATTCTACTCTCCCGACATAAATGATTACTGGGTCATTTGAACTTACTTGACTGAGATAAAGCTACAGCACTCTCAAGTTAGGTAGAAAAGTTCCTTGTCTCATGCAGAATGGTAGCTACCAAATGCTCAGCCTGAAACTAGGGATGAAATATGCATCTATGCTTTGTGAAGGTAAGACCAAATGTTTATTTACAAAAGTAATGTTTTCAACTAAGGAGGTCTTTTATTGGCACGTTCAATTTCTATTTTCTTATAAAATTAGACCTCTTCTGACTTGATAGGAGATCTCATGTCCTCAACCCCCATCCCATCCCACCCAGTTTCCTGCAGTGGTACCCTACCCAGTTTACGTGGGGATCAAAGGGATATGAAGGTCTCTACCTTTCCAAGGAGAAAGGAAGAGTCCAAGCAAACAGCACGGGATCAGTGCTGAGTGCACCCCGTAGATTTCCATTTACTTTGTGCCTTTTCATCCCAGATTTTCAAAGGTTTGGTCCAGGTCACTCTTCCTGGGAAGGTTTTCCTCTCAGTCTTACATAAAAACATTCAGCTTCCTGTTGAGGAATAGCCTTGGGGCTCCAGGCCAGTAGCTAACAGTAGTCTGATACAAATGCTGTGATTCAGAGTGGACTCTCCGTTAAAAGTCAGAAATGTCTATTTTCTGGAGGAAATGAAGCGTTCTTCTGTTGCGGCTTTTCCTCACTCCCTTCTCTTACCAGCAAGCTCCCCTTTGAAGTCAGAAGGTTAAGATAACTTCCATGGCCTTGCTCTAGGCTTCACTCTTAAACAAGGCCTTTACTTCTCCTAAGCCAGAATAAAAATGCAATGTATACGCCTACGCCCTCACAGCACTCCTCACTGCCCAGCCTAAAGGCTTCCTTTCTCCCTCCACCCCTCTAGCCAACTACATCCTAATATATATCTTTTTAGTTGCTCAATAAATAGGCTTGATTTTAGGTTTGTTGATGGAGTGATTAAAATTCTATCCTAACATAAATATGGAATGATTATTGAATCGACTTGCCCTATTATAAAGCTAAAAGACAAAAGTTTTATCTCACATTCTTCATTGCTCCCCTCCCCTCTACACACACACACACACACACACACACACACACACACACACACACACACACACACACACACACAGTAAGTTTCTCAGTATCCAAACAGGACTTAGGAGAGGAATTTTCTAAATACACTCAGCCAAAACATGTTTCTTTTTCATACTAATCCTGGTTTAAGTTTGCTGCGTGAGTTCACTGGACAACTGCCTGCCACTAAGCAACTTAACACCACTGGGACTGATCTCCCAAGGGATTTGCTGGAGTTTGTTGTTGTTGTTGTTGTTGTTGTTGTTGTTCTGTCGGTTTCTTTTAAAGAAGGCAATTGAGTAACTACCTCAAGTAGTAACTAATGTCATTCTTTCCCCTTAGGAGCTAAGGGGCAAAACTCATGGGCTCCCACTGTGGACAAACTAATCCTGTACCTTAAAATATCAGGAATGGGGGCCTTGTGGTACGCTTTACAGACATTAAACAGGTCAAATCAGGATTCTTTTCAAGAAACCACAGGCATGAGCTAAGGAGATGGAACTCTCTCCACATCTAAGACTTCACTGGGGGGCTGCAGCTGAAGCCTTGCCAAGCCAGGCATGCCCTAGCAAAGCCCAATCCACAAGTGAAGCCGGCGCAATCAAAGGCTGCAATTACAGCTCCATGGCTGTGGTTAGGCTTCAAAGAAAGTGCTGCGAGCCACATTTTACATATGTTAAGTCTTGGGCTTGCTCCACAGTGAGAGCCACTGTCTGTTGCCATTTGTATTGGATATCTGAGTGGGGAAGGGGGTGCCCTCCAAACTGTTGCTACTAAAAGAAAATGTAAATGATCTACATGAAGTACTCAAGGATCAAACTATGAACTTTTCAAACTATCCCAACAAGTCAAGTGTTATCTGCAACGGGGGCTGGAAAAATTACCTCTTGGGAGTAGGTCATGCAAAAGGTGGGGGCAAAGAGGAGGTGGGAGGGAGCCAAGGGAAAGTCTTTCGATGTCAGAATTCTGGGATCTAATACCGAGGGGAGTAAGTAGTGCTAGGATAACAATTTATTTGATGACAACATTATAAAGAAAAAGAACTTTGAAAGACTTGAGAACTTTGATCAATGTAAAGAAAAACAGTAAGTTCAGAGGGCACCATTCACCTCCTGCCAGAAAGCTGATGGTCTTAAAATGCAGATTGAGACATTCTGGACAAGGCCAATGTGGCAATTTGTTTTGTTGGACTGTGTATATTTGTTATGAGGGCTTTATTTCTTTTATGATTGTTCAATGCAGAGGGACAGTGGGAGGAAGAGATAATAAATGCTTTAAAATAAATACTTTTTTTAAAATGAGACTTACTTTTCGTAAATGAACTATTTATAGCCAGAGATTCTTTTAGACCCTGACTCAGATTATGTGCAAAAGAGAAAGGGTGTGTGTGTGTGTGTGTGTGTGTGTGTGTGTGTGTGTGTGTGTGTGTGAGTTTATGTGTGAGTTTATGTGTGTAGGGGGGAGAGGAGAGAAAGACAGAGAGAACAAGACAGAGACAGAGAGAACAAGAGAGAGAGAGAGAGAGGGAGAGAGAGAGAGAGAGAGAGAGAGAGAGAGAGAGAGAGAGAGAGAGAGAGAGAGAGGTGCTTGCTTATTAGTTCAAACATGAAATGAATTAAAGCCAAGGTGCTGACATATTTCCTTGGAGTTCCACAGCCTTCTAGGCAGACCCCAAGGAGGGAGGACAAAACAAAGTACATAGGATGGTTGGGCGGAGGAGGAGGGGATGTGTCTAGGCAGTGAAGTGTATATAGACATCTTCCCCAATGTCCAGCCCCCAATGTGCAGTCCCTGCAGCACTTTGCCTGGTGTAGTGTATTTTTCAAGACCCAGGTGCAAGATGACCAAGTTACTGCCTGCAAAGAGGAGAGAAAGAATACACCCTTGGTTGAGATTTGGTGCTAGGAAAGAGAAGAAGAGAGGTAGGGGATCCCCCTTCTTCCCACGATGCCACTCCAGAAACAACAACCAAGAAAAGAAAAAAGAAAAAAAAAACGGTTTTAGTTCTGACATGAAAATTGGAGGGGAGGAGAGAAAGATTAGAGCGGGATTTATGAGAGGTGAAAAGAGACATAGATTTTAATTGCAGAAATTGCTTTATACCACACCACACACCTTGTGCCAATGCTTGAAATTTCACTGCCCTGGGGAAAACTGACAAAAACACTCCCAAACCTGTGATTTCATTTTGGGGTGTGAACCACTCCACTGCAAAATGCCATGCCTATACAGAGATTCCTGTCTTTCAGGGGTTTAGTCTGAAGATAAGTCACACTTTTTTCCTACAAGGTTCAAACTGTTGTTCTCTTAGACAGGGTCACTCTACTGTACATAAATCCTTTTGTCACTTCTCTAATGGAGCCCTCAGACCACGGGAAACAATGACTTATTAACTCATTGAGAAGGAAGGATAATGAAAGGTACACAAACCTGAACTGGAAATTTATTTCTTCTCTAAGATTAAAAAATATAACTTCAGAAATCTAGTCCCTGTGCCTTGGAATGAGGCATTACTAAGTATTTGAGAAAAAAAAAAGTTAAAATGATAATGTGTGGTTATGGATGGCCATAACCCAGTCTTGTTTATACAGCTGTGTTAGCCTCCACCCCCAATACCCATGGTCTGGCACACCAACCACAAAGCCCTAATGTAAAGTGAAGATTCTCAGCATGGGGGAAGTGTGTGTGTGTGTGTGGGGGGGGGGTTGGGGAGAGAGAGAGCAGGAGGAAGAGAGAGGGAAAGGGGTTTCAAGCTATCACTGGTTCTTTGCCTCATCTTAAACTTTTGTGTTTATTGAGGCTGAGTCAAGAAATTGGCTTCCACCTTTGTTCCAGAAGATTTTCATAGCCAGCATCACAGAATGCACAATAAATGAAAATGAACTCATTTGCACACTTGACTTCCAACAAAAAAGGGCTGTTTCTCCCTGGGGTTACCCTGTAGCAATTAATAAAAAAAAATTCCAGGTGCTTCTATTTTTGTCCTATGTCCTTTGTTTTGGGTTTTTCTTTTCTGTTGATGTTCCTTTGTTGTCCCCTTTATGAGTGTACACAAAATACCCATGTAGAACAAGCACATTGAATTAACGTCCCTGGAGGAATTCACACAACCTTCTCAAAGACAAGACTGGTCAAGAAACCACTCCCATAGAAAGTAGCTCCCATAGGACAATTTATGGAAAAGCAGATTTTTCCAAAACTCCCTTCAAGTGAATCAAAGTGTTCAATGATTACAAAGAACAAAGTGAATCTCATATACCACATACAGAATTTTCAAATCTTTATTTGTTTCCCCTTTCTATTCACTATGACTTTTCTAACACTAAAGATAAACTCCTTTAAAAATGAGTTGAGAAAACAAATGCATATCTTAATTCCCCCTTTAAAGCAAATAGCCCCATTTTAAAAATATATCTGAATATCTTTATTTTGTACTTAAGATAAAGGGTTGCCTTGAGTGCAACCTTTTCATGGGGTCATAGAAAACTTTAAGGAATTTTCGAGGTCATTCAGTCCAACAGAAGGAAGGGAGGCACATAGAAACTGACTTGTCTGTGTCATACAGGGAGCTAAGTGACAGACCTGGAGTTCTTGTATCACTAAGATCACTGATTTTTGCTTTACACCATCCTGGTTAATAAGTCTTGATTTTAATCAGTGAGATGCAGGGAATTTGTATGACAGAATTTCTAATAATAGATGGAAAATGAATACCACTGCCAATCAATAATTTAAAAACGTTCAGAATATATTCTGAAAGTCTCAAGTAAGAAAAGAGTCAGAGAGAGGCCCCCGAGAGGGAAATGGGGCTTTTCAATCAATACCAAAAAAAAATCTGTGCAAGAAATGGAAGCTTAAGTCTAGATTTAAAGCTCGACAGCAGATAAAAATGAGGGAGGCATCATTCTGCTTCCCATTCTCTGTCTCTCTCAGAAGGCACCAAGATGTCAGTTCAAGCTTAGAAATAGTTACTTAATAGGGAGAATAATGCTTTGCTAAGCACAAGTCAACAAGGATAATTTTTCTTTGCTCCAAAGAAAAGTTCTTGAGCACTAACTACAAAGATTCTCTTATTCCACCCAGCTCCATCACCAGGAATGTTGAGATACTGATGACCATCTTGGCAACCTACTCTGATTCTTACAGGATCATAGCTCTTGAGCCCAAAGGGTCCTTAGTAAGTACAGAGTCCAACTCCCATTTCATGGATGAAGAAACTAAAATGGAGAGGTTAAGTGAGTTGCACTGGGGGGTCACAATAGATGTTCAAGGCAGGATTTGAGTGCACCTCTCCTAACTCCCAGTACAGGGCTCCATCAATCAGGTCATGCAACTCTTATATTCTTACATGAGTTGCTTTCAATCTTTGCATTAGAGAACCTCCAAACTAATAAAGACAGGATCAAACACATTACTACCCTAGACACCAATTGTTTGTCTTTCCTTCTCGAAGAGGACCATGCCATCAGGAAGATGATGCCATGACAGGCAAGTGAATTGGATTTAAGAGAGGGAGGACTGTGCAAGGTCACCAGTCTCACTTTCTTCTCCAGAGCCATCTGGGACCAGTGGCAAGATATAGATCAGAATGACTGGAGACATCCCCTGTATACCAGTTAGTAAGTAAAAAAAGGCAACCTAAGAGAAGGCTCTGATTTTGAGAACTCATAATTTTCTGGACAATATTATATATTCATTAGACTAGCCATACTGTTTTGATTGTACAACTGGTTTTGGGAGTCAATTAGACTTCAGAAACTTTGAATGAGATAAATAAAGCATCAATAAGTAAATAAAGTTTATCACTGCTTATTTCCTATTTCTTCAACTATATCTTGAATTTTGTTTTGTCAGTAGGCTATCACCAATAGGGAATCTGCCCTAATGCTTCATTGTACAAGGCTGGGCATTGCTGACCATGCTTCCTGGGGCCTGTGGAAAAAAATCAGGAACCAGAGCAAGGCCAATTAAAGAGTCATCTTCCAGCAGCTTGGTGTCAAAGTGACAGAGTGCTGAGTCTGGAATCAGGAAGGTCTGAGTTCAAAATGTGCCTCAGACACTTACTCTGTGACCCTGGGCAAGGCCTTTAAACTCTGCCTAGGCTGTAAAATGGGGATAATAAGAGTGCCTACCTTCCAGGATTGTTGTAAGGATCAAATGAGTTAACATACATGTGTAAAGGGCTTTGCAATATCAAGTGATATATAAATGCTAACTGTTCTTCCTCTTAAGTTGACATTCAGAGAGGTAAACAAAGTCACATGAGGAGCAGCACACATGGGTTGCTACCCCAAGTTCTCTGATTCCAAGTCCAGCATTCTGTCTCTTGCATCATGCTACCTCTTATCAACAGAAAGTAGTTTCAAAATGGTCCTTGCCTCTAAGAGTTGGGCTAAGTTAGCCGAGGTGGGGCCAGCAGTACTATAAACATTGAAGATCAGATTTCTATTTTAGGAAAACCCCCAGAGCTACAGGACATCACAGATGCAAAAAAAGGTCCTAAAAACTCTCACCTCTACTTTTCAGCCACAAGTAGTATAAACTACTTAAGGGCCATACCCAGAGCATGGTACATGAATATTCTCTGTTCTGTTGGCATACCTCACTTACAACTCTGGGCCATAAAGAAACAAAAGCAAAGTTTTTTTGTTTTTTTTTTTAGTAAAGGGGGGGGGGGAGGAGAGAAAACCTTGAAAATTCTTTATTTACTTTATCAAATCTCCAAGTTAAGGCCTAGGAAGCCAAAAAAATTTTTTCCCTTGTATGTCTTTTTAATAACCAGGAGGTAATAATGACAGCTTGATTTTTACTTTCAATCCTGTTTTTAAATATCAGATAACTGAAGCTATTAAACTGAAATATTTCTTCATTAAAAAAAAAACAGAGTAGCTGGATTTTTTCTTTGTAAACACAAAATAAACCAATTTATAAATTTTTAAATTTGGAGTCTACTCACGCTTTCCAACTTAAAAAAAATAGTTCATATCTACATTCATTTTTTAGGTTACTGAGATAAAGCAACCCCAACCCAAATATCTGTATTAGAATATAACGAAATCCCTGACAGATGCTAAGATTCTAAATATTCCTTAATAAACATTTACTAAAACACTGGAATGCCATTGTTTGATCATATCAGAGAATTTTCCTATTAATAGAAAACAGGGATTGTTTCATTTTTAAAATTCTCTTTTTTTTTTTTTTTTTAAGCAATTGGGGTTAAGTAACTTGCCCAAGGTTACACGGCTAGGTTTTTGTTTGTGTGGATTAGGTGTCGGAGGCCGGCTCCGAACTCAGGTCCTTCTGATTCCAGGGCCGGCGCTCTATTCACTGCGCCACCTAGCCGCCCCCCATTTTTAAAATTCTTATACACCCAGCACAGAGCACAAAGGCTGACACATAGTAGGCAATTAAGGAAGGGAATATTAAACACCTACTATATGTCGAGGGCACTGTATTAATTATTCACTGAACAAATATGATCGCAATTGATCTTCACAGCAACCCTGGGAGGTAGGTGTTATTTTTATCCCCATTTTGCAGAAGATGAAACTGAGGGAGACAGAAGTTAAGTGACCCAGCTAGCAAGTGTCTGAGATTGCATTTGCACTCAAGTCTTCTTGACTCCAGACCCATAGCTTTTTCTATGGAGTCAATAAGGTGCTTAATAAATGCCCGTGGAGAGTTTGATTCTTTGTGACAAAGGATGGTTCATTGTGGAGAGCAGTGAGAAATTAGTATGCTATAAAGACAAAAGACATTCTATATCTCAAAGAAATAATAAAAAAGGGAAAAGGACCTACATGTACAAAAATATTTATAGCAGCTCTTTTTCTGGTGGCAAACAAAACAAAACAAAACAAAACCAATAACCGGAAACTGAGGAGATACCCATCACTTGGAGAATGACTGAACAAGTTGTGATATACAAATGTAATGGAATACTACTGTTAATAAGAAATGATCAGCAGACAGATTTCAGAAAAGCCTGGAAAGACTTGTATGAACTGATGCAAAATGAAATGAGCAAAATTAGTAAAACACAGTAAACAGTAACATCAACATTGTATGATGATCAATCGTGAATGACTTAGTTCTCAGCAATACAACTATCCAAGATAATTACAAACGTCTCATGATGGAAAACAGCTGCAATCAAAGAAAGAACTGATGTACCCTGAATGCAGATTGGAACATACTATTTTCACGTGTGTGTGTTTCCTTTTGGTCTGTTTCCTCTTTCACAACCGTGACTAATATGGAAATATGTTTTACATGATTGCACATATATAACCTATTTAAAACTGCTTACCATTTTAGGAAGAGGGGAGGGGAGGGATGGAGAGAGAAAAATTTGGAACTCAAAATTTTGTAGAATTGAGTGTTAAAAATTATTTTCACATATAATTGGAAAAATAAAATGCTATTAATTTTTAAAAAGGCATCAATAAAATGTATTTAAAATCAATACAAGTTTAGTGTTAAGGCTGAGCTGATAGAAATGGTGCCAACCATTTTCAAATTCACCAGAGTGAGCATTGACTACACTATAGTGGGTGAATATGGCCACATTAGAACACAGTTGTATACTACAAGGAAACACCTTTTATTCCAATTCTCATGGTAAATTGCGTCACACAGAAAGGCAAGTGCCTTCACTACCTCAAATAAAAGATTTTTAGAGCTGGAAGGGACCTTAGTAATTATCTAACCCAGGAACTCTAAATTGTTTTTGTGTGTTGGACCTCTGACTGTCTAGTGAAACTTATGGAACCCTTCTTGAAATAATGTTTTTAAATGTACAAAATAAAACACATAGGATGACAAAGGAAACTAGTTCTTTTTAATTTAGATGTCAAAATAAATATTAAGAAAGGTTCACAGAACCCAGGTTAAGAACACCTGGACTAATTCAGCCCTTCATTTTACAGAAAGTGATTTCGGTTGAATAATAATTTAATGGCAGAAATGGAGGAGTTTGTTTTGCTTGACTATACATATATGGTACAAAGGTTTCTTTTTCTTTATTTTTCAGTGGGGGGCAGAAGGGAAAGAAGAAAAGGATGATTTTTCTTCATTGAAAAAAATTAATAAAAAAAAAAGTGAATTGGCAGAACTGGGGCCCAAATCCAAGTCTCCTCACTCCAAAGAGTGAGACAAATCTCAGCGTCTTTTCTAGTATACTATATTTCCTTTGCATAATTTAAGATCTATTTATATTTTGAAGAGGTAGGGTGGGACCCTGGATTAGACCCTGGATCTGGATTCCCAGAACCCCCCTGGACTGAGTCCATTTCTTGCTTCTGATAGTATCTGGGTGACCCTGAAAAGTCAGCTCCCTGTTTTGGGCCTCAGTTCCCTCATCTGTAAAATGAGAATGTTGAACCTGAAAACCTCTAAGGTCTCTTATAATTTTAAAACCTATGACTTTATGAACTCTTCATAGCACATACAAGCTCACTGACATGACTTTGGCGACCTGGGAAAGCAGATTCACTTCTAAATGACTATCATTCCATAATTTCATTTCAGAGCAAATGGAATGTTCTGTTTGGGGCTGCACTTCCAGAAGAATGAGTATGAACTACCCCACCTTCCCCCTCCCTCTCACCTTAGGAGTTATCTGAGGACTGCACTAGCTAAGGTCAGAAGTCTTTAGCCTGTACGTGCTGGATACCAGGTAAGGAATTTTTTCAGCCACTGCAGTTCACGAAATTTACTAATGAATGAGGGGCCAGGAGAGCAATATAGAACAGTGAAGAGAATGAAGGGAACTCTTTAATTTCACTCTGGTGAAAGTATAGGTCTTAGAAAGGCATAAATATGTATATATAAACTATGTAAAAGTATAATATGGAAGAAGAGTGGGAGGAAGTGAACATATTGTTTATTGTTGATCAATAAACCCTTATTAAGTATGTACTAAGTATCTACAATATGCCAAGCACTATGCTAAGCCACATGTGCACAGGAGGAAGAAAAAAGTCCTTTTTTGTGGGTGTTTTTGATTTTAGAATTATTGGATCGTCAAAATTAGAATCGTTAAGATAAGCTGTCTGACACATTGTTTTCTTAAAGAGTCTGTTTATGTTGTCTTTATGACAATATGGAAGATCTGACTAATATTCTGCAGTTTAAAGAAAGAGTATTGGAAAGCAACTTTATGAGTTTTTACCACTGAAACCAGTGCTAATCAAATGTAATTCATCTTTTCCAGCTACTGAGTTCCCAATTTTTTTTGGATATCCCAGGCAACTCCAATATGGTTACCATTCCTTGAGAAGCAAATAACAAAATTCCATGATGTGTTCCTCAGTAACTCAAAACATTATGCAAATATCCTGAAAGAATCTAACACTATAAGATATTGTCTATGTTGAAAATGACCCAAGAATCAAATTTCCTCCAAGGTGTTTCAGAAATCGTTATTTGATAGATGGAGAGATGGAAGAAACCTCAGAGGAACTCTCAGTCAATCCTCCATATTTTACAGATTTAAGGGCCAGAGGCTTAGAACTCACATAAAGTCATACAAGTAGTAAGGGTTATATCAAGATGGAAATCCAACTCCTCTACTTCCTCTTTTCTCTTATTAGGTTGCCTCTTTACATCTACTCTGAAAGCTAAACCAAAACATTTAGCAAGGAAAAGAAAAGATAGATAACAATTAGATGTTTGAGGGGAGCGAGATAATTTTTATGGTTAATGTTAAGGTATTTAGTTCATTTGCAAATCAGTAAACAAAAATCCCTTCATGTTGGTTCACACGGTTGTCTTAATAATAAATAATGAGGAACATTGGGAGGCAGCACAAGCTAACAAATTGGAAGGAGTAGCCCAGTTCTGCCTCTAGCACTATGTTCAAAAAACCCCGTACAATCTGCTTCCTTTTCTTTAATTTCCTGACTTAGAGAGTGAGAGGTGCTGAACCACCAGACGTATAATAAGCTTTTGAGATCCCCTCCTCTCCAAAGGAGCAGAGTTTGAATATAAACTTACAATTAGCAGATGATTCTGATAATGGGAAGTGTGAGTCTCTAACTGCTTTATCACATCATATGACTGGAGATGTATAATATAGTCTTTAAAAGTGAAATTTTGGAGAGTATTTCACAGGCACAGAATGAGAATGTATAGGAAGAAAGGACCATGATTCATCGGAGTCCAAGTAACTGAAACACCCAATTAACTATTTCTTGGGGGCGGGGGGAGAGTTTCAACTTTTAGAAGCTATTCCAGATCTGCATTTATTCAGCCAGATTTCCTTTAACTTATTACATCCTAAAGTGCCATACAATATGCACTTAACAGAATCATGGCCCATTGCACTACTAAGTCCTTAGTCATCAAAGAAACCCCCGTATGTTCAATGAATCTGGCCTACTCTCTCTTTTGAGAAAATGTATTAATATATTTGTTAATGATATTATTATAATTATTATATTAGCAATATATAATTTTATTTATTATATCAATATAATTTAATTTATTAACATATCAATACATATTAATACATTCTGATAATATATTTATTTATTTCAGAAAGATTTTGAAACAGACAAAATTTTTAAAAAACCAAACAATGAAGTCAGTAGAAAAGTTACTTGACCTGAACTCCTCATTCTCTGACAACTTATTAATTTAAGCTTTTCTGTGTGTATAAGGTGTGTGTAGGAAACCCTGCTGCTGATCGGAAGTACATTTTTAGTGGTCTGAGGCACATCAATAAAAGTAGTTTCTTCAAACACAAAATAGTGGTCTTATTAGGAAGCATTATTGCCATTTATACTTTGATCCTCTCCCATATGCCATTTTTGGTTACCTGTGTGAAAGAATGAGTTTCCTCTTTCATTTGTTGGGAATCTGTAACTCAGCATGTATTTAAAGCCTTTCTTTTTCAACTGCATAAAATGATTTTTTAAAAATTGGGTGGGTAAAAAAATTAAATAATTTTAATCTTGTTACAAGGTGTAATATTTGTTATGAGGCTTTTATTTTACAACAGGGGTGGCAGAAAGAAAAAAGATTTTTACTCATTGAGAAAAATAGAATTACATTTTTAAAATAGTGTAGCATGGTGGAGAAAACATTAGCTTCAAAATCAGAAGACCTGGATTTGAGTCCTGGCTATGGGACCCCACTTTCCTCAGAGTGGTTAGATCAAATGATCTCTAAGTTTCCTCCTAACTCTAAGTTCTAATGAGCCTATTAGTACTGATCCTGGAGATGTCATTTAATCAGAGGCCTTGTGTATAAAAGGTGAATAATGATACTTACACTGCTTCTCTTGCAAACTGAAAAAGTACTATAGAAATATTAGTTATTATCCCAGACAACCACTCCCCTTTGTGGCACCAGAGTCAGGGACATAAAAAAGAACTTGGGGAAGTAGAAAGAAATGGTAACAAGAGGAAATACGAGGGAGCTGATGTAGTTTATGGTCTCCAGAGAAAGATGGCACCCGAAGAGAGAGTAGGTCAGATTCTAAATTTTGAACAATCAAGAAAGAAGCTTAACTTTTTTTTCTTTTTAGAGGGGGGATGGTAGGGCAATTGGGATTAAGTGACTTGCCCAAAATTACACGGTTAGTTTTGTGTTAAGTGTCTGTGGCCAGATTTGAACTCGGGTCCTCCTTACTCCAGGGCTGGTGCTTTATTCACTGCACCACCTAGACACCCCTTAACTTTGTAGGAAGGGAGATTCAGCCTTAATAATAGGCCACCAAATATACTTCATATTAGAAACAGGCCAGTATTAGGTAAAAAAAAAAACTTTCCAGAGGACTAGTATGACAGATATCTTTAAAAAAAAAAGTGTGGAGGAAAGTACAAAGTCCAGAGCAGAGCAGCATGAAGTTCACAGGAAGAATCTCTGGGGCCCAACTAAAGAAGTACCTTCTTCAACCAAAGCACAGAGATCAAAGCAAGGCCTAAGAAAGTCAGAACTATGGCAGACTGGTCCTGTAGCAAAGCCCAGGGTCTATGAAAGATAATGGGGGGAGGAGCAGTGGAGAGTGGACCTACCATACAGCCTTGAAGGAAGTACAGAGAGTGAAGATCCCACCAGAAGTAGCAGCAATGTCAACTCTAACCTATTTCAGGCTAGGATTAAAAAAAGTGTCTTTCATTAGCCTCCTCAAGAGACCCAAAAGAAACAATGGGTCCAAAAAAGAGTGGAAAAGCAGGAAGAATAATTTGTGTCAACTAGGGACATTAATCCTTTCCCATGTGTTCTATAAACCTCAGTATATACTTAGTAACATTCTTCTCATCTTGTTCCCAGGGCCTGATGTAATGCTTTGCCTAGGAAGCATATGGAAAACAAAGCAAAACATTATCCGGTATGATTTCACAGTCTTGGATATGTTTGGGGTGTCTCCGTCTTCACCCTGGATGGGTACTATTATATTTGATAACTCACATCTAATTGCAAGGAGCAGTAACAGAACACACAATCTCCCACCTCACTCTAGCCAGTATAAGGATCATCTCCTAAGGGGCAGGAATGACGGGGTGGGAGCTGGCTTTATGTTCCTTACTGAGGTCAAAACTCTTGGATTCATAAAGGACTCCTTCCTGGCAAAGCCGACATCAGGAGGTTGATTTGATCAAGGTGGTGGAGATAAGGTACAGATCCTTGTACATGACTGGAAGCATTTGATCAGAAGCACTAAGCACAGCTTACACTTGTTACTTTAGTCAAAGATGGAACAAGAGAGTAGCCTGAGAAGGTTATTGACTTTGCTGCAGGGAAATATAGATAAGAAGGCTGCTCTTTTGGCAAAAAGAGGAAAAACCAGAATTTTGTTTCTTCCTGTCTTTTTTGTTTGTTTGACTGTCTCTCTCTTCGGAGATAGAACGAACGTATGGCCTCACGTTCAGGAAAGTTCTGCTAGAGGTATCGATCGATTAGTAATTAGTAATTATGAAGGTTTCTATTTTCATTATATAGGAACTAATTTTGATAGACTGGTGTGTTTATTGAGCTAAAAATTTCCTGATAGTCTATATGCTCAAGTTCTCAATTTAAATACTTCTCTCTACTGCAAAATTGTGCAGTTATTATATGGGGTTCATCATTGCAGGTATGCTATGACCGAGTCCTAAAATGATCCAACGAGTCCTTGCACCCCTACAGGTTTGAAGGCATTTTATAGACTTTATAAATTTTTATAGATTTTATAACTAGTGAAAGTTGGAGGCTTCTCTGCTTCCAGAAATCTGCAAAACAGATACTATTCGTTTTGGTCAACGTACCTCAAAGAAGAGATAATGTAACCCTGGAAGGTCCAGAGAGGGGCAATTAGAATGCTGGAATCAGAAAGAAAGTTAAGAGGTCGTCTAGTCTGGAGTGTTCACAATTCCTCTTCAATGGAGGAATCCTCTCCTGTCCCCCATTTTGGTCCATTCTACACACACTGCTGCCACAGTAACATTCCTTAATTGAAAGTCTGACAATATTACTCTTCTGCTCAACCAATTCCATTGGGTTCCTATTGCCTCAAGAACCAAATACAAATGCTTCTGTTTAGTTTCTAAAAAACTCTCACACCTTGGCCCAAACGTACCTTTCTGGTTTTGATGGACATTATTCCTCTCCCATACTCTACAATCTAGGTAAACTGACCTCTCTGTTTTCTGCCCAGTATGGCAATCTGAATAGTCTTATCCTTATGTGAGAAGAACGGGAGCCACTGAGGTTATACATGTCGAAGCATTTTATTCAGAGATATTAGGGGCATCTGGACCTCAGGCTTAAATGTTTGGTACTCGAGGCTGTGTCCAGTTTGCTCAGTCACAAGCTGCTAAAAAACCAGGCAGTCCAAAGCATATGTCATCAGATAACGTACAATTTAATGGGACTAGGCTTAACCAAGGCTTGCTGTTTGGACTTGTAGAGTGTTTAAAGATGACGATTCCAAGTGAAGAAAAGACACTAAGGCTAAATCTAGAAGGAAAAGAATCATGCTTTGGGTGGGAAGAAGGGACAATTTTTACTTGTGAATGAAGCTCAAAATAGTCCATGAGCTCTGAATTCTTTCTTACAAAAGCAGAGACTGTGCTATAGTTTCTATAATGTCCTCTTTGTGCAAATAATGAATCCCCTAAAGTGGTTGCATTTATTTGAATTTACACTATTGGGAGTTATAATTATATAAAATATGGCAACTGATTAATTATATAAAATGTGGCAACTGATTCTAGCCCAATGGAAATGTGCAGTGTAAATTTGAATAATGTGACCATTCTATAAGGGACTTGTTATTCATAATAATCAGAGCATAATTGTACTTTCATTGAAATTAGAGATACCTGGAAAATTTTCATTTGTGGCTTCCTAATTAGGGTCCAAGGCCCTCAAACCTCATCCTTTTAAGAAAAGTTGAGATATGAAAAAAATGAACATATGGTTAAAGATAAAAAAAAAACACAAGTTTTATACTATTCAAGAATTTACTTTGAATTTCAGTAAAAAAGCTAATTTCCCCAAAGGACATTTTATTATCTTTCTTGGGTATGGAACTCTCATATGAACTTTCTAAGAGGGGAGAAATGAACCCCAGGAGAACAAATCGTAAATGCTTAATTCTAAGAGGTTTGGGTTCTTGAGGAGAGGTTACAAGATTGAAACAGTAAGACCCAGTGTGAATTGTCATCAATTATCAAAGATGAAACCTGGCTCATGATGAGAACAGGGGTAGCATCACTGGAAAACACCCACTAAATGAGCTGTAGTGATGTGATCGCAGAAGAAAAAAGAAACATTTAAGATAAAAAAGGAATTAAATTAATATAGGATATTTCTAAAATATGCAAATGAGAACAAACCACTATTACTAGGAGAGGAAAATTCATCCATTCAAAAATTCATGACTTGGGATGGTAAAAGGGAACAGCTATCTTTTCCTTGAGAAACAAATTGATTTTTAAATGTTAACACTCACTTAACTGAGAATAAGTCTGAAACCTAGCATGAATTGGAATGCCTTGGCCGAATGGTAATCCATTCCAATCAAGAATAGACTCCCTTCCCCAATGCTGGCTAAAAGGGTTTCAAAAGCAGAAGCCATATCTATCCCCCTTGGGATGACAAGATGCTTGTTAAACAGACATGAGGCTAGTCAGTTAGTAAGGCATGGTTGGTAGGCTAAGGGGAGGGAGGTGTAGTTGAGGGCAGCAGAAGGGAAAACTGAGAAGAAAGTATAAGAAAAGTCATTTTTAATACATAGCTGATATAGAAACTATCAGATCTGATAGCTCTTTTTTCTGGATTTTGTTTTTTCTTGTTTAATAAAATAATAATAATACTGATACTAAATGGAATCAGTGACAGCAGGGAGGTTCACAAGCAAAGGCCTATTTTATAACTCATTTCAGCGGGAAGGCTAGAGAGACATTCTTACCATGCTTCAGATGTAGGCAGCTGTCATTCTTGGACCTGTACCTGGAGAAAATTGTGTCCTTTAACAAAGATTCATTGAAGATGTGGTTTTTTTTTTTGTACATTCCAAATACGTAGCATCTTATAACATCATGTGGAAGGGTTTGCTTTGCTTTTTGTGGTTCTTATACCATCCATTTTTATTTGTGTCATATAGGTAGTGGGAATGTTTTTTTTTTTTTAATTAAAGGAAAAATACTACCTCACTAATTCCTTGAGCCTAGCTACTAGAAAGATTAACTTCTCTGTGTTTTACATTAAATAACATAGGAAACTATGAAAAATACTTCAAGGGGATGTAGCCTATTTCAGCCTATGATAACCATGTAATAAAACATCTTTGAGGACTTATGCAAATGGAAAAGGACAGAATGGATAAAGGCAAAGAGAACACAGCCAAGCAATAGAAGCAAAGAATTAAGAATTCAAACACAGTTAGCACCTAGGATTCCGAGGTAAAAGGGTTTTTTAAATGCATCTTCTTCACATGATCACATTAAAAAGAAATCACTTATTTTTTTTAAGCACATAAGGAAGGAAAAAAGAAGAAAAACAACTTGGAACTCTAGAATATGGCAGCATTTAGAGAGAATGAATGTCATTTTGAGCACAGGCTTTTAGAAGCAGGCACACACACAAAGAATCACTTTGGGCATACCTGATGTGGATTCCTGTAGTTTCTCTCTCTTCCTCTTCTTTTTCTTACCCTGGAAAACAGGGAATTCGTCATGTTATTTACATATGACATATGTGATATTAAATCAACAGAAGGAGAAAGACTAGAGATAAGAATATCCCTCTCTCTCCTATTATTCATGGAAAGAAGAGAGAAACAGAGAGGCAAAGGAAGAAAGATAGAGAAAGGGATAGAGAGACAGACTGAAGGGAGGGGAACAGTGGTGGGAGAATGAGAGTAAGGGAAAGGGAAGTTAACTTGATGCTCCTTTTAAGGATGGGATAGTGTAGACGTGTGTTTATTTTAAATGCTTTAACATTTCCTTTCTATTTAAAAAAAATGTGCTGAAAATTTACGGTCCCATTTTAAGTCCTATCTATAATTCCGTAACTTTTTATTTTCATCCTTACTAGTTCTTCCCGTCATAAACAGTCATTAAAGTTACTTTATTAACAGAACTTGTTGTTCAGTCGTTTCAGTCATGTTGGACTCTTCATGACCCCATTTTGGGTTTTCTTGGCAAAGATACTGGAGTGGTTTGCCATTTTCCTCTCCAGCTCATTTTACAGATGAGGAAACTGAGGCAAACAGGGCTAAGTGACTTACTCAGATTCACATAGCTAGTAAGTGTCTAAAGCCAGAATTTAACTCAAGATGAGTCTTCCTGACTCCAGGCCTATTACTCTATCCACTGAACCACTTATATACTATATACATATATATATATATATATATATATATATACACACACATACACATACATATATATGTACATATACGTATATATAGTATACTATATTGATATAGAGAAAATGGCCAAATTGGATTTAAGATGCCATTTTCAAATAATTATAAACTTAATAATATAAAAGGTACCTCTATCTGCTCTAGAAATGATTAAAAAAACCTCAGCAGATAATCTAAGAAAAAACACAGCAATTAATCTAAGAGTTCTAATGGAAATGTATTCTTTATATGGTGTGTGTGTGTGTGTGTGTATGTGTGTGTGTGTGTGTGTGTGTGTGTGTGTGTGTGTGTGTGTGTGTACCAGGCACTCCTAAACACTCCCTCTTTTTTTTATGCTTATGTAGTCACAAATACACTTTTCTTCCTTTCATATTGCCATGTAATTGGCTGTGGAACCAGAAGACTTTAGCTGAATCTGTTCACTAGGGAAATGAGAAAGAGAGAAGCTTAGTGACACTGGAAGTCAGTTGAGAAAGCAAATGAAAATCACCAGGACTTTTGTGTGTCTTGAAAATATATTCCATTCACCCCTATGCAATCTTTGGATCTCCAAAGTAATGCTGTAACATTGAAATTGTGTAACTGCAATAATTGATCTAAACAGTGAACAGCTGAAATTTTTCTAGGCTCTAGAGTTTGAAAAGTGTAGTCTGAACACCATCTTCATATATTATTTCATTTGATCATTACAATAACCTAGTGGGGGGTGCTATTATTATCCCGATTTTACAGATGAGAAAATAATTGTGTTGGATCACTATTAAGTGTCTGAGGTGGCTTTTGAATCAATGTCTTCCTGACTTCAAGTCTAGTACGCTATTTGTTATGCCACACTATTCTTCAAATTAATTAGAAGAGTTTGGGATGACAAAAGAATGATGAGAAAAAGGAAGAAAAATCATGGTCTCTTGTACCATGCACTCCTAATCACTGCCTTTTTTTTTTCTGTTCTTAGAAAGATAGTAAAAGCTTGACGAAACTAAAATGAAATCTCGTGGGCTCTGAAAAGAGTATGCATAGAAAACAGATCTTTATTCATGTGGTAAAAATGTATTTGTGTTCAAAATATGTAAAAAGTACATATGTGTATATGTGCACATAAAATATGCATGGGAATAGAGAAAAAGAAAGAAACAAAAGAGGCAGAGGTGATAAGAGACAGACAGAGAAGAGGGAGAGGACACTCTTGGAAGTCTGCTAGTTCTATGCAACATTTATCAGAGGAACCATTGAAATAGATATTTAACTATCTCCTTAAAAAGATAACATCCTATAATTTTCCTAACCAATGAATAAAAATAATAAATCATGCAATCTCCTCTTCTCTGAATTAGAGTAAAAATTCCATAGTAAACTCTCTCTCTCTCTGTCTCTCTCTCTCTCTGTCTCTCTCTCTCTCTGTCTCTCTCTCTCTCTCTCTGTCTCTCTCTCTCTCTGTCTCTGTCTCTGTCTCTCTCTCTCTCTGTCTCTCTCTGTCTCTCTCTGTCTCTCTCTCTCTCTCTCTCTCTCTCTCTCTCTCTCTCTCTCTCTCTCTCTCTCTCTGTCTCTCTCTCTCTCTCTCTCTCTGTATTTAAAACTGCTAAACCATCCTTCAATGTCCTTCTCACATCTGAGTTTTTTTCCAAAGAAGAGGGTAATTATACTATCACATACTATAGTGTAATTTTTGTGAAAACACATTGCACCATAATCTAGATGTAAGTTGGTTTTTCAAATGCCTATCAGTTCCAAACAAAAATACTGGATATACTTAAGCATGGGAACACAGAAAAAAAGATCAATCTCCTTTCCATTAAAACATGGTTTATACAGTACCCCAGTATTTAAAAGTGTTGGGCTTAAACAAAAGACAATTTTATTAGAAAAAATGTTTTTGATTGTTCTCAACCAAGACAGTGTGGTGTTGGCTGTTTTACAGGATTATCGATTATTGGCCAAGTTATCAAAACATAAATGTGAAATTTTAAACATCCATAGTATGGAAATTTTGTTATGAAATCATGGGATGCTACCTACCACCAATGTGCTTCCTATGGATGTCAGTACAGCATTTTTTTCTTTTAATTATGCTCTGGTGATAAATGTCCTTCAGTTTTAATCTGTTTTGTTTAAGTTAACCAAAACCAACTTTAAAAGATTCAAGGTTGTCTTTGTTTGAACTACTTGACTGGAATGTTGAGTGTCCCATAATAAATGGTCTCATCCATGGCCAAAGTAATTATTAAGTGATGGATTAAAAAGAGTATGCAATGTATTTGGGTTTTCCATTGATTGCGGTGGATCCTTAAACCAAACAAAATCATTATATTTAAAATATTTTATGGAGGGGAAAAATTCACATAAGAAATCAGTTACAATGGTTTTCATTAAAACCATGTCTCTAAAAATATGTAACCACTTTAAAACATTCTCAACTTTGTATTTAACCATCAAATAAAGGAAGCAGTCCAACCCACTGACTGGCTTGACAATGAGGGGTTACTTAAGACCTCCTGACACCAAGTATACACATATAAACCAAGAAATTAAGAGTATTGACAAAAATAGAGGTGCCCCTTTGAGCATGGCCAGTGGGAAAATATTTTAAGTAAGTGATTACAAAGTGAGATACAATATGTAATTAGAAAAGGAAATTTTCAAATTGGGAGATCGAACTCTAAGCATTTTATCATTCCACTAATAGGAACTTTACTAAGATTCTGTATATATGGCACAGAAAATGTGAAGTATATAACTCCTTGAGTTAAGATATTCCTCCTAAACCAAATGGAGGTGACAAGTTTAAAAAAGTTTGAGAGAAACTTGTTTCATAAAAATATGAAGTTTTTTAGAAGTTAAGATTCTTTTTCTTCATTAACTCTACAGCTTTAGCTAATGCTTAAATTCAATTCCCAGAATGCTAGAAAGGACTTTTTGTGCAAAGCATGCTATAAGAAGGAAAGCAAGGGGCATATCTAACAAGAAAAAGTGGGGTAAAATACAGAATGGAAGTCAGGAGACCTGGTTTCTTCTCTCAGCACCATCACT